>BCLG01000697.1:54654-102723 GCA_001602295.1 Zoysia matrella | reverse complement strand
TGCCTCGCCGCCTCACTGCGCCCACGCTGCACTGCTCCGCCCTGCTTTCGCGCGCGCGCCGCTGCCCAAGCTCTTGCCCTAGCACCACCGCTTCGCGCCACCGCACCACTGCACCGTCGCACCATGCTGCCCGCCGTCGTGCCATCCCGCTCCAAGCTTCGTGCCGATGTGTGCTGCTCTTTGCTCGTCCCATTAAGCCTGCTAGTCGTCCGTGTTCCCTAAAGCCCTAAAACCCTCAGTGGGGTTTTAGTTCCTCGCGATCAGACGTGTCTTTGACGAGTTCTTCGGCGTTCCTCGGCTCTTCTCTGCGGGGTATTGAGTTCTACCTCCTACATTTCATCGAAAATGCCCCGCATGCCTTGTTTATTAATTAATTGTGGAAATTGGTATTATTTGCTTAAAGGTTTCACCTTTTATTGCTAATTGATGTGATTGGTTGACAAATTCCCGGACTTAGTGCCATATTGAGGTCATTGCTTGCATATTTTTAATATAGCATTGAGTCTCCTGTCGCTAGTGTCACAATTTGGGTGCTTTGCTATTTTATGAATTGTGGCATTAGTCTATCGATATCACTGTTGCTCTTATTTGCTTTATTCGATCGCTGATATGTCCTTGATTCCACTGCTAGAACTTCTTTTAGAGTCTCTCACCTTTTGTGCTTACAACCTATATTTTATTCCTATGCGGTGCAGTGATAGTGGGATAGTGGATCAGGACAGTTTCATCGGCAGTCCAGAACTCTCTGTTAGTTCAGTGGTGTCTTGGAGGGTTAAGAGCCAAGCTCTTAATCCTATCTTGTAGTGTCAGCTGGTCAGTGCTTCTTTCAGTTGAGCCTTTAGTGACAGTTGGCAGTATGGGCGAACAGAGACCGAGTTCAGAGGAGAAGGGAAAGGGCAATGCTATAGAGCCTGAGAAGAAGAAGAAGAAGAAACAGAGGATAGGCGACCCTGGGTGGGACTGAGCTCTTGCTGCAGCAGACGTGGATGTTCCTCCACATAGGAGGAGGTCGACCCGTCAGAGGGTGGCGACTACTACTCTAGTGTCAGAGGCGCAGTCGCGGAGAGCTCCTGCCAGTAGGCAGTCGAGAACTGCGGAGGGAGAGGCAGTCCAGAAGAGCTCACAGCATAGGACACAGAAATGTCCACATCAAAGGACTGGAATGTGCGAGGTGTGTACAGCTAGAACCGAGAGAGCTCGCCAGGCCATGGGCAGGATTGCTAAGGTCAAGGTTGTCTTGTTGAAGCTAAAGGGCTCGGCCATCAAAGCTAAGAGGAGAGTGGACTTCACTGCTTAGGTCCTCGCTGAGAGGCATGCAGATGCTTGTCAGTTGTGGACAGTACTCCAGCGCAGGATCTATGAGGCCTACAAGAGGCAGCTTGCCGCTAAGGGCAAGAGCTCAGTGTTTGCAATACATCGCCACTGTTCTTTGGAGGCACTGAGTAGAGGAGCTGGGTTTGACATTGAGGAGCATATTTCTTTTCTATCAGATCTATCAGATTTGGTCACCCAGCCCCTGAGGTATAGTGAGGATGTTGTGCTAGAGTTCTATGCCTCACTATGGATCTCTCATGATCGCTCATACCTTTGGTTCATGTATAGAGGGGAGCCACATAGATTTCAGAGGTCCGATGTCTTGACAGCACTTGAATTTGTATCTTCAGAGACACAGATCTACACTATGGCCCATTCGGATTTCTCACCACCGTTCAGACCTTTTGGAGGGATGGAGTCTAGTGATGAGAGGTTGAGTATTGCTTTTCCGCTACCTCAGGGGGAACATTACTCGAGATACCCTTTGCGCTTGACACACGAGGCATGTGTTTTGAGAGGGTTGCTTGGGAGGTCGATAGCACCTCGTGCTGGCTATAGAGAGAGAGTCATCATATTGCATCAGTGGCTGCTTTGTTTTCTGCTGAGGCACGAGATCTTTGATTTGACTGATTTGCTGCTAGCTTAGATGGAGGATGTGATATATGAGGGGATTGGAGCATGTCAGTTACCTTTTGCCCTCTACATTTGTTTGATGCTGAGGAGAGCCAGAGTTATGACTGAGGAGGAGTATGTAGCATTGCCAGAGATCAGCACCTCTTTCAGTCTAGCTGAGCCATCCGACTCCAAGGTTCTATGGAGGGAGAGGACACCACAGCCCCTAGGTTGTTGACACTGAGACTCCGGAGGGAGCACAGCTGGCTGCTGGGAGCACAGAGGCGTCAGGTCAGGTCAAGACTCCTATCTCTCGTGCTACACTTGACCCTGTTCTTGCTGCTCGATTGGATGCTATTCAGGCAGAGCAGGAAGAGCAGAGGAGGTAACGAGAGGAGCAGCTTGAACTTATGCGCCAAGAGAGGGCCGAGTTCGAGGAGAGGATCCGACTCGAGCGCCTCCACATTGAGGAGAGGCTTCGGATAGAGAGAGAGAGAGCTTGCAGAGGAGAGGAGACGGCAAGACAAGGAATTCCATGAGAGGTCGCAGCGCACTCAGTTGGAGGTGGTAGCAGCCATTTCTTGTATGTCTGCCGGTTTCGGGGCTATCGCGTCATATCTCCAGAGGACTGGTTTGCCACCTCTTCCAGCATTTCCGTCTACCATGCTGCCAGGTCCCCTGCATTCTCAGCTCCAGCCTACTGCACCTCAGCCTCAGTATTCTTCAGTGCTAGCCTTCACATCTTAGTTGCAGAGTCAGAGTCAATAGCAGCAGCAGCCTACGTTCACTACATTGCTCTTAGCCCGCTTTCACTATTTGTACCTTTTGAGGCAGCCAGCACAGTCAGACTATTAGAGGGGTCAGTGTTCCTATTACATCTTATCAGTTCTCTCCAGTTTCCTCGTACTCGATGTCGGTGCTATTTGCTTCAGCTGAGCCAAGAGTGTCAGTACCGGCATTGTAGTCAGGGACAGCAATTGGTGGTTCATTTGCTCCGAGGGTTCTATCTTTTGAGGCTACTACTGTTGAGTCAGTTTTGACAGAGCCACCGCCAGAGGCTTCACAGTCAGAGCTTGCAAGCACCATAGCCGAGCAGCCCAAAGCTTCAGATGCAGATATCGTGGTTGAGGCCAGATATTCTCCAGAGCCTCCCCTTAGATGTCTTTCTCTGGCTTGAGCGCTTTCGATGATGTTGAGTAGACAGGAGGAGACCAGTCATCAGCAGCTCAGCCAGCAGAGGAGCAGCCTCTGACTATCACTGCACCCAGCTCTTCAGCCGTGCAGGATCAGATTCTCTGTAGGAGTTGGGTGAGAGACTTGAGGTGTATTGTTCTGAGAGCTAGCTGTCTAGGGGGAGACCGTGGATGGTTAGATAGGGCTTCTGGATCTTTTTAGGTGAATTTCTTTGGCTCTTTGTGACATTTTGATGAGCTTGTGTCTCATTCTACTTTTTTTAGCTCACTGGAATGCACCTGGTTTTTGGACTAACCCCGTGGCTTCTGAGTGTATGGCTCCTAGTGCTTTATCTGTTTTGCAGGTTCCTTTGTGCATGTGCACTACCGTCTCATTCTCTATCGTGCACAATTCTTTGTCTACCAGCATTCTCTTTCTCTATTTGCTTCTTCGGTGCCATCTTTTTGAATGATTAGATGACAAAGGGGGAGAGAGAGCTACCAAACAGGGGGAGAACCGGAGGAGAGAGATGCTTCCTACCCATGACAAAGGAGGGGAACTCTTACAAAATTTTTTTGAGTCATCAAGGTAAGGGGGTAAGTGTTCTTTCGAGGTGTATTTTATTCTCTATCTTATTTCATCTTGTTTGGACTGCTTGTGAATACTATGTTTGTCATCTATCACCAAAAAGGGGGAGATTCTAAGCGTCATGACCTTTGAAATCTTCTAAAAGGTATGAATTGATTTTGATGATTGAATGAACAACCATAGGTAATGGTTGTATTGCAGGTACCACCTCGCTGATTCTACATCACTATGGTGGGCTTCCTCGGTGGATGACAAGGACGAACCCTAGAAGAGAAGTTACCGAGCTTCGGAGGACCAAGGCTAAGGACTAGCTAGAGAGTCCATAGGAACGACGGTAGTATTAAGAGGGGTAAGGTCATTTGTCTCCTGTCATACAAGTGTTAGAAGGTGTGAATGCTCCTTAGATCCTAGAAGACTCAGTCACCGGAAAGTCCAGTGAGCCCTGGAGGGGCCAGTCCAGAGAGAGGTGCTCTTTAGAGTCAACGTAGTGCAGTCACCAGACAGTCCATTGGTTCAACGACTGGACAGTCCGGTGAGCTAGAAGCTAAAGTCCAGAGAAGGTGTCTCTAGGAATCCAAAAGTGAAAGTTACCGGACAGTCCGTTGAAGGTATGCATCGGACAGTCCGGTGTCCTATGGAATGGATTTCAGAGAGGATGTTTCCCTGGTCGAGGAAAAAGAAGGGTCATCGGACAGTCCGGTGGTCCAGTCATCGGACAGTCTGATGATTGCATAAAGCAGTCAGATTTATGACATCATGTTCCAACGGTTGTTTCTAGGCTTGGAGCCTATTTAAACCATGGAGGGGGACATTTTCCTGTGTGCCCTTGATCAGAATTGCTGGAGCCAAGTTGTGAGAGGCCAAGGGACACCACCAAGAGAGCACATTGCAAGATTGGAGATCTTTGGTGCTAGTAGTAGAGTGATAGGGAGCATTCATACACTTCTAGAGCTTGTAGGGCTTGAGAGGAGAGATCTTTGCCTATTACTCTTGGTGTGGGCAGCCTAGACCGATTAGGAGTCAGTGCTCGAGCTTCCGAGGAGATTGTGGAAGACGACGCCAAGTTTGTATGCGGTTCCGGGTCTCCCGCTCGAAAGAGACTAAGAGGGAGCGCGCGAGCCTTGGAGGCTTGCTCTAGCGCTTGGGTATTGTGTGCGACAGTCGGGCGGCCGGTGTCTTCACTCGAGGAGTGAAGCGTACCCTTGTAAGCATCGTTCTGAGAATGACAGGAGGGACCGAGACTTCGACGGGAGTGATCCAACGAGGATTAGGGGAAGACATCTACCTTCCGAAACCTCAGGAAAAAATTACTGAGCACTCTCTATCTCACTCTCTTTACTTACCGCATTTACTTACCGTTTGAGTAGTGTGATAGGTTGTTCTTTGATTCCTCTTGGTGGCTATCGTGCTAGTGCTTTTTTATTGTTATTTCATATCACTAGCATTATTAGGGGTCTTGGCCGATTAGACTTGTTTAGGTTTGCTACCGTTGTGGTCAAGTCTTGTAGTTTTAGTTCGTAGCAAAATTAGTGCTATGTCCACCGATTCAACCCCCTTCTCGGTGTCCTTAATCCTTTCATAGTGGTAACCTTCAAAGCAAACTCATCAAGTCTCCTCTTGAGAGTTTGCACTCGGACCTCTTTGACATGCTCTTCACCGACGCGCATTCCTTTCAGAGTGTTCCACGCCTCCTTCTTGGTCTCATTCTCGGATATGGCCATCACCATGGCCTCCGGCACAGCTTGGACAATGGCGGCAAGAGCCATCGGTCCAATTTCTTATCGACGGATTTTTCACTCTCCACAGTCGCCCACACACCATGGGCGCGCATGAAGATCTTCATCGTCTACGTGGTTGTCCTCCGACAACATGGGGTAACGGAGGGTCAACCCCGCCTCCACTTGTTGCATGACGAGCTCGCCATCGACACCTTTGCCGCTGCCACTGGTGTCTCTAGACATGGCTGCAAAAACTTAAACTAAGGCTCTCAATACCAATTGTTGGCCCAGCTCTCTCACTTTCCTTCTCTGGAACACACACGAGCACACACAAAATAGCACTAGGCACAATGATGCACTGCCCACAAGCAAATCAGATCTCGTATTAAACTAAGCAATTGCTTCCAGAAATGACCAATTTATTTAAACATTGTCTATTTAAACATTTTTTATTACCACATAAGAAACGAAATCTACCACGAAATCACCCATGCCCTCGACCCCGTGCACGCAATGTCGAGCCTGTGCTGGTGGCCGCCGCGTCCAAGCCACCATCGTCCCTGCCACCTTGCTAGGGTTAGGGATCCTGTCAGTAGAGAGAGAGAGAGAGTGAGAGAGAGAGAGGAGGGAGAGAGAAACCTATCATGCTGGTGGCCCCCGGATCTGGCGCTGGCCAAGAGGTGGCCCTCGGGAACAACCCCTTGCGTCGCCGCCACTGACGAAGCCCTACACCACCGAAGCCGAGGTCCCGGCCCCGAGCCGCTGAGCCCTCGAGCCCCCTGCCGCCGTGCCGTCGGGGCCCCTGATCGCCGAAATCGAGGTCCCAGGCCCAAGCCGCCGGGGCTCGCAGCATCCATTGCTCGTGGGTCGTGGCTGGCGAATCGTGGGTCTCAGCGCGTGAGAGAGAGAGAGAGTTGAGGATAAGAACGAGGAGCTCTATCCATTGACTTCCCCGAGAAAATAGGCTGCGGTGTTTCTCGTGCATAACAACCGTGTTGAACATTAGCGACGGATTGAAAAGCCACGTCTCTAATATAAATAAATTAGCGACGGCTGTTGAACAGCCGTCTCTATTATGGGTACATCAGTGACGGCTGTTCAATCCACATCTCTGATGTATCCACATTAGAGACGCCTGCTTAACGGCCGTCTCTGATGTGGGTACATCCGCTGATGTACCCATATTAAAGATGTAGATTCAACAACCGTCGCTGATGTAACCACATCAGAGACGCGCATTTAAATGTTCGTCGCTGTCAAATACCCGTCACTGATGTATCATTAGGGACGGCTTTTTATATAGTGTTGCTAATGATGGTGTCTCCTTTGTGTCAATCTGTGGTAGTGATGTATCGTACTAGAAGGTGGTAATCCCAACTGATAAGCAACTGCCGCACTTTAGCCAGAATAGGGTACGGTCCAAAAAATTTGAAGCTCAACTTGTGGTTGGCACGAACAGCCACATATGATTGAACATAGGGCTGAAGCTTCAGATATACCATATCACCCACGGCGAACGAATGTTCAGACTGATGTTTATCATCTTGGTGCTTCATACGTTGTTGAGCTCTTGTCAAATGTGGGCGAATGAGATTTCTCTTTGCTTCCCTGTCCGCGAGCCAATCAGAAAGATCCCGCACACTGATTCATCTGTTCAGTTTTCCTGTCTGTCTAGGGATGATAAGCCGCCGAGTGTCAGTCAAAGTGAAGAGTTGCTGCCAGAAAGAACTAGTGAAAATTCTGTCCCGGTCTGAAATGATGGCCTGAGGCATACCATGTAATCAATCTGTAGATCTGATCCAGGAAAAGCTTTGCCACTGTGGCTGGAGAGAATAGATGTTTGAGTGCAAGAAAACGGCCATACTTAGAAAATTTATCCACAATAATGAGGATACAACTAGCAGAACCAGAAACTGGCAACCCTTCAATAAAATCCAGTGACAGTACTTGCCAAACATGTTCAGGTACTGGTAACAGTTTCAGGGTACTTTGCTCTATCTGGTCTAGCTTGTTGACAAATTGTGCAAAATTTCACATATTGGCGAACTATAGACTTCAGTGCAGGCCAGGAAAACAACTGTTTAATACGACGGTAAGTCATTGGGAGAATGTCCACCAATTGCACTGTCATGGAGAGCAGCTAAAATTTTTCACTGTAAAGTCTGCTTATTACCAATCCAGACGCGACCTTTGTAACGAATCAAACCATCCTTGAAAGTAAAATGGCCCTCTTTGGCAGAATGAACTGTAAGCTTACTGATAATGTCTTGAACCTGAGGATCAGAAGTATATCCTTCAACTACTTCTTGAATCCACTGTGGAGAACACTGAGACGATGCCAAACTATGTGAAGTGGCACCAGAATGTCTAGATAATGCATCAGCTACACCATTCTCGACTCCTTTTTTTATAAACAATCTTATAAGCCAGTGCAGCTAGCTTGGAATACACTTTCTATTGCCATAATGTGTGCAGTCTCTGTTCATTAAGTTGGGTCAAACTCTTATGGTCAGTAAAAATAGTGAATTCAGCTATTTACAGGTAAGGTTTCCAATGAGCAATAGCCAGAACGATAGCCAAATATTCTTTCTCGTAAGTAGACAAACGCAAGTTCTTACGACCTAAATCTTTGCTCAAAAGGGCTAGAGGGTGACCTTGTTGACTCAGTACAGCATCAATACCAGTAGAAGAAGCATCATATATAACTCAAATTTCTTGGAAAAATCAGGAATGGCTAGAACTGGAGCGGATACTAGAGCTTGTTTTAGAGCCTGTAAAGCCTGTGTATGAGTATTAGTCCAAACAAACAGAGTGTGCTTTTTAAGCAAATCAAAGAGACATCTACTGATGACTCCAAAATACCTGGCAAATCGTCTATAGTAACCAGCTAAGCCCAAAAAGCTGTGTAGAGCTTTAACATCTTCAGGAATTGGCCACTTCTGAATGACTGCAATTTTGTCAGGGTCAGTAGCTATACCAGGAGAACTGAGAATATGGCCCGAATATGAAATCTGTTGCTGCACAAAAGTACACTTCTTCAAGTTTACTTTCCTATTGTCTTTCCTCAGTAAAGACAGAACTGTATGGAGATGTTCCCAATGGTTATCCAAAGAAGAACTTGTAAATTAAAATATCATCAAAGAACACCAGAGCAAACTTTCTCAGCACAGGAGCTAGAGTGTGATTCATAGCACTGAGAAAAGTAGCAGGAGCTCCAGTTAAACCAAAAGCCATCACCTTGAATTCAAAATGTCCTTGATGTGTTTGAAAAGCTGTTTTATATTCCTAACCAGGTTGCAGCAAGATTTGATGATATCCTTATTTTATAAATCCAACTTAGTGAACCACTGGACTTGAGCTAACTCATCCATCAACTGATCAAAAATTGGTACTGGATACTTTCTTTTCAATGTCAGAGCATTGAGGTAACGATAATCAACACAAAAAAATGCCAAGAATTATCTTTCTTCTTGACCAAAAGAACAGGTGAACAGAAAGCACTAGCGCTGTGTTGAATAACACCTTGCTGTAATATTTCATCAACCTGCTTCTCAATTTCATTCTTCAAACAAGGGGGGTATCGATATGGTCTGACATTAATAGGCTGAGCACCAGGTAAAAGAGGTATCGTATGATCACCTTGTCTAGCAGGAGGCAGGCCAGATGGTGCCGTAAAAACATCTTGAAACTCTTGTAATAGAGCAAGTACACCAGCGGGATAATTCTCTTGATCTAAAAGAGAATCAGGCTCAGCATCCACCAACAATAATTGAACCAGTGTTAGAGGGAATTACTGAAGTATGACCTTGCAACACTACCTGTTTACCACCATATGGAATAGAAATCCATTTGTGATCCCAGTCAACATGCAAGAACTGTATTTTTCCAACCTGTCCAGACCAACTATCATGTCATAGCAAGGCAGTGCCAACACTTCCAGATCAGAATAGAAAGAAAAACCATAAATAGTCCAGTTCCTATGTAGCAATTTAGAAGTTCCCTAAAGAATCTGACCATTGGCCACACACACTGCAATTGGTTGTGCCAAAGCTCGGACACCTGACTACCTATGAGTGATATCAGCTGACAAAAATGAATGAGAGCTCCCTTAATGCAACAAAAATCAATATATCATGCCGGACTGTCCGGTCATTGGCCCACCGAACTGTCGGTGACTTCTTCTCCTTGACTCCAGAGAGCATCTCTCTCTGGACTTGCACCTTCTAGCTCACCAGACTGCCTGGTGACCTCACCAGACAGTCCGGTGACTCTTCTGCCACTGCCTTCGTCTTTGACTTGACTTTGGCTTCACGTGCTTGACTTTCTCTACCATCTTTAGTGCTTTCTGAGGTAACTAGGAGCATACATACCCCTAACACTTGTATGACCTGAGAACAAATGACTTGACCCCACTTAATAGTACCAGCTATCCTATGGACTCTCTAGCTAGTTCTTAGCTTTGGTCCACCGAAGCCCAGAACTCTTCAACAACATGATAAATATGTTCAAGATTATTTTGTTGAGTTATAAAATGGTATGATGTGTTGTGGAATAGAAGAGGACATTGAGGATACTATTTGTCATTTCTATGGTGGGTTGCATCGTAAAATTCAAGACATTATTGATTATAAAGATTATGATACTGTCAAGCAATTGTTCCACCTTGCTGTGCTAGCACAAAAAGAATTGCAGGAATGACAACTCCAGAACAGCAGTCGTATATACACTCTGCGGTCCACGTTTCCTCCTTCGACCACACGTACATCACCACCATCGAGCAGGAGGCCTTCCACCACCTCCAACACCGCAGCAGCACTGAAACCAGCCCCTTCGACTCAATCTTCGGATTTGAGTAAGCCTTCTTTGTAGGTACCCAACAAGAATTCGAAGATAAGATTTCTGACGATGATGATGGCCAAGTATTTGGTGGTGATGATACTTTTGCATACAGGACCATCATTGTCCAACGAGCTCTCCGCACAGGTACACCTTGATAAGATTCAACGCCATAATCTATTTCAGATTTACTTTGTGATCAAGAACTGGGGTGCACGCGTGATCATTGATGGCGGGAGCTGCAATAACTTAGTGAGTATTGATTTGATCACTAAGCTTGACTTGTCCACATGGCCACATCCACATCTATACCATATCCAGTGGTTAAACGACTCCGGTAAGGCAAAGGTAATGAAAACTTGTCGAGTCTCTTTCTCCATTGGCACCTATGTTGATTCTGTGGATTGTGATGTGGTAACTATGCAAGCTTGTTCATTGTTATTGGGTCGTCCATGGTAACATGATAATGATGCTATCCACTATAGTAAAAGTAATAAATAAACATTCGTGCATAAAGAAAAGAAAATTACTTTACTACCTTTGACCCCTGCTAAAATTGTACAAGCTGATAAGGATAGAATTGCTAATGAGAAGAAAGAACATCCTCCTACACCTGAAAATCAACAAGAAATAAAATTAAAAAGTCCTATAATGTTTGCTACAAAATCTCACCTTGCTGAAATTTATGATGAAAATGCATCATGTTATGCTTTGTATGCAAGGATGCTTTGTTTTCACATGAGGATCTTGCTTCTTCTATGCCTACTACTGTTGCTAACCTTTTGCAGGAGTATTATGATGTTTTTCCACACAAGATGCCCCAGAACTGCCACCCATTCGAGGGATTGAGCACCAAATTGATTTGATTCTTGGAGCAAGCTTGCCAAACCATGCTGCCTACAGAACCAACTCCGAGGAGACTAAGGAAATTCAGCGACAAGTCCAAGACCTTTTGGACCGTGGGTATGTACGTGAGAGCCTTAGTCCTTATGCCGTTCCTGTTATTTTGGTTCCAAATAAAGATGGTTCTTGGCGAATGTGTGTTGATTGTAGAGCCATTAACAATATCACCATTAGATATCATCATCCTATTTTTAGGTTAGACGACATGCTTGATGAATTATGTGGTTCTATAGTCTTCTCTAAAATTGACATGCGAAGTGGATACCACCAAATAAGAATGAAATTGGGTGATAGAATGGAAAACTATTTCTAAGACTAAGTTCAGATTGTATGCGTGGTTAGTAATGCCTTTTGGATTGACTAATGCACCTAGTACTTTCATGCGTTTGATGAACAATGTCTTACGTTCTTTCATTGGAAAATTTGTGGTGGTTTACTTTGATGATATCTTGATTTACAGCAGTCAATGAATTAACATTTATCTCATTTGCGTTCTATTTTTTATGCTTTGAGATATGCACGTTTGCTTGGTAACCTTGAGAAGTGTTCCTTTTGCACGGATCGAGTCTCATTTCATGGCTATGTTGTTACTCTACAGGGAATTGAAGTTGATGAAGCTAAGATAAATGTGATCAAGAGTTAGCCCACGCTCACAACGGTTTCAGAAGTGTGTAGTTTTTTTAGACTTGCTGAATTTTATCGCTAATTTGTCCAAGATTTTAGCACCATCGCTGCTCCAATTATTTGAGTTCATAAAAAAGGCGTTGCATTCCATTGGCACCGGTCTCATCTCCAAATTTGACTGGAGTCAGCCGGAATTGTTAAAACAAGATGACGTTCAGAAACTGCCCTGGTGCTGCGACACTATCTTTTAGCCTTTGGGCTGTGTATCTTTCTTAGGTCATTAGTATTACGGTTTGCTCCTAAAGACGCCGCTGCCTTTAGGAGGAGGTTTTTGCTTAGTCTTCTCAAGCATTTCACTGTTCAACGATTTGTTGGAGTTCCAACTTCGTGAGTTTAACTCAGATTTCGTAATTGAGTTGCGTTCTTGCTTGTGTTCTTCGATTCGTAGGTTGGGATTAGCCTTTTTGGCAAGGCCAATCGTGTGTGCACGGTTGATAACCAGAGGAGAAGTGGTGCTGCGATTGCGTGGTTCGAATCATGTTGATTTGAGGTTGGATCGATTGTGTGTCGCATATCTACCAAATTAAGAGTTACCACAACCAGATGGAAAATCGAGAACTACATACACATCAATACCTTTTAGGGGATTTAAAAGGCCATGAAGCTTACACACATGGCACCATGGGATTCGTCGATTTGTTAACTTTTGTCATGTTGGTATATTTTCTCATATTGTATTGTTGATTTCCACGCTTAGTTGCTTGTGCTTTTCCTCACTTCGAAGTAATAATCACCTGCATGCATAATTTAGCCAACACTTGTGGAAATAGTTAATACTAAACCCCTACCACTATGTTGGTTGTCAGTTGGATACCCTTTAGACTTGACAGTCAAATATTGGTTTTCAACGTGGAGGTCATTAATGGTGGAATGAAGGGAAAAGGGTGAAATCCCGCCGATTTTGAGGTGGGGTTAGATGGCAAACTTGACAGGAATGGTGATGGGAACTGTGGGCAGTGAGAGAAGGTCCCAACAGAACCAAAAGACATGCAAACGAGTGGAAGAGAGGCTGCCGCACCATTGGGTGCGTGGCCTCCGTTATTAGAACCTTGTTTGGAGGAAGAAGAGACAACAATTTGTGGGGTCATGATGTTTTCCTTTTTTCTGGTTTTTCTCGATCTGAACTTTCTCTCATTTATGATTGGGTCAAGTTGTACCCAAAATTTTTGAGTTGCTTCACATGCATGGGTTTAAATTGATTCAAATTTGAATTTTGAACTGAAATTCTCATGATATGCTTGCGCTAAATGATGCTCATGAGAATGACTTATGCATCTTAACATGTCATTAGGATAATGCCATGTTACAACAATGGTCGGCCCAAGAATTCTAGAACTATTAGTAGTGAATGAATTAATATGTAAAGCTTGGCAATCAGTGTCAGCCACTCGTCCTGAGATCACCCACGTATCACAGCCTCGTGTTAGCCCACTCGTTGCTGACGCAGCATCATCAAGATTCACACACGCGTCCGATGCGCACATCTCGGTTGCTGGCGGGTGAACCTTGGTGGTGCCACACCCGCAAACATCTGTTCCAGCTGCTTTATTTATATCCTAGGCACGCTGGTAGGCAGCAGGGAAGATACGTCAGATTGTGCTACAATGATGAGGCTAGTCAAGGGGATGGCACATGCCTTGCTTGTGCACGCTATGTGTGAACCGGGGCCGGTCTATTAGCAGCAGCATGGATGGATCTCTAGTCCTCTAGAATATGTGATTTATGAAGCAGCTTAGCCCCGAACTGCTGTGATCGCCTATCTGCTAGTGAGTGCAATTTTTTTCCGCCCTTCTTGGTTTCCCAGCAGATCAAGCTTAGTCGGAATCGGTAGGCCGATCCCGGTGTTATGAGTTCGCATCGAGTGGCAGTGGCAGTACTCGAGAGAACCATGCCGCCAAGCCGATAGGAGGAAGATCGGCTCGGACTACAATGCTGTTGGTGGTCATTAAACTCAACATTTACCGTCACATTTGTGCATAAAATAAAGAAATCCAACACCAAACTTAGTGATAGGATTTATTTCTAATATTTGCCACAAGTTTCGTGAAGTTTTGTATGCAGAAATCCATATTTTTTGGAGTTTGGGAATAGAAGAAGGGCCAAATTGCAAAATCCCAAAAGATAGAAAAGAATTTCCGCAAAGAAAAGACTAGAGATTGCCTTGTTGGCCAGTGGGCCAGAAGAGAAGGTAAGCAGGCCCACACCAGGTCAGCCGACCCTACAGGTCGGCCGACCTACCTTTAGACAACCCCACGGGCTCCCTCCTTTGGAATAAATACGATACCTTAGAATACTACTGGGTGAAATGCTACAATGGTAATTCCGTGCACTTTCGGAATCCTATCTAACTTAGTGTGAATTTATCATTGGCTAGTACTTATGTCATCTTCACGATGATGTAACGAATGCCAGCAAAAGTATTTCTGATGCCATTGCCATGGAAGGCAATGATATTTAGAAAGAAATTTATTTTAGGCTAGTTCAAAATTCTACCCTATTGAGTGACTTTGTCCTAGCAGGCTTATCTTGTATGTTTTCTCCTTTGTGTGAAAACATAATAGTGTGTGAATAGGTTCGATTTGCGCAAGAACTTCACTGATAATCATAAAGCTCTACAAAGGAAGGTTCGACCTCGAGTCTTGACATTCTAGAAGATCCGTCAGCAATTGTGACCTTTGAACCTGCACCACCAAGCAACAAAGAGATGGCCCAGAAGACACTCTGTGAGTTTTCAGCTCCTTCCGCTACTAACATACTTACACGACCCACTGTCAGCACCAGAGATGCCAATATTGAGATCAAGACTACTTATCAGTAAGGTGCAAGCTATCCCGTTCTGCAAGAAGGCTAATGAGGACGCAAGTGCCCACCTACAATAGTTATTGGAGCTCTGCAACACCATCACCATCAAGGGAGTCACCCCAGGTTCCATCTGACTCTGACTGTTCGCCTTCTCCCTGTTGGGGAGGGTGAAATAGTGGTTCTACACCAACTGAAGTGTTGTGGAGAACTTGGAGTAGTGTTCAAATGTGTTCCTCGTGAAGCTCTCCTCGATGGGCAAGACCAACGCTCTTCAGGGAAGGATTTCAAGTTTTCAGCAAGCAACTGATGAGTCAATTCCTGATGCATGGGAGCGCTTCTAGGAGTACATCCTGGCCTACCCTCACCACAGAATGGATGACTGGCTCCTGATCCAGAACTTCTACAACAGACAGACGACCTCAGCCCATGACCACATCCATGCTATTGTTGGAGGTGCTTTCTTCTCACTCACCGTCGCCAAGTCAATGAGCCTGATCGAAAAGATGGTGGCAAATTAAGGATGGAGCAATGACCAACTTCAGCCCAAGAAGTGAGGTATGCATAGTGTTAAAAAAAGTTGATATGCATGCTGTGAAGATGGACCCTCCTTTTGAAGCGCCTCGACAACACCATAGAGATGGGGTCCATCCAAGCCTTAGATGCTCGCATGATGTGTGAGGTCTATGGCAACACTGTACACTAAGGAGACAACTGCCTCGAGACCTGTGAAGATTTGTGCTGGATGAACAACAACAACAACTACGGGTATCGTCCACAAGGAGGGCAAGGATGACATCAACCATGACCCTACTACCAAAGAGGTAACAAGGGCAACTCAAACACTTTCAATTCCAGCCAACCTTCTTTGAAAGATCTTGTCTTAGGCCAAGGTAAAATTAATGAAACCGTTGCCAAAAGGCTTGACACTAATGACAAGATTTTAGAAAGCATCAATGCTAAGTTAGAGACTTTCTCATCTACCATGAAGAGTCAGCATAGCTTTAATAAAATGATAGAAACCCAACTCGCTCAGCTTGTTACTTCATGTCCCATTGTTGAAAATGGGAGGATCTCGTGGCAACCCAAATCGTCCTCGAATTAAAATTTTGGGAAAAGGTCCCTCTTGTCGGACCTAAAAAAGACATGTCCTCGTCGAAAACAGATTCAGTAGTTATCTCATGTTTAATTTCCAAATTGCATATTTAAATTTCCAAATTTGAATTTCTCATTGCGTTAGGATATCTGAATTTTTCAAATTATATTCAATCTTCCATAATCACTGCATGAAGATTTATCTTTGAAATTCCAATCTTGGGCCTCAAACTTTTATTTGATGCATTTACCACTGTAAATGGGGCCCACTGGACCATTGGAAGGTTCTGGCCAAGGGAGAGAGCCAATGGCTCTACTGCCAGGTCGGCTGACCCTAGTTATTGTCTGTTAGTGCCCACTCTTCGTTACCGCTTCTAACGGCTGGAATATTCATGGTGGACATGGTAAAAGATCAGTTGCGTGCAAGTAACGGGCAGAGGAGCTCCCTCTATAAGAAGAAGGGGTGAGGGTAAGGCTCTTCACTCACTCAGTTTCACTTCCACTCATTTGAGTTCAGAAGAGAAGTCTTCCATTTTTGCATTTTGCAAGGTTCCTTGGAGTCTTAGTCCTGCCTCACACTTGGGCGGTCACCCACTCATTCATTTTTTCTCGTCTAAGTCCTCTTCGTACTAACCTTTTGTGCAAGGATGAACCATCACAAGAGGGCGCTCTGTTCGAGTAGCAAGGGAAGCCCGAGTTCAATTCAAGCCTACGATGCACCATCATCTCCGGCCATGGAAGGCGATCTCTTCGCGCTTTACACGGACGACAACCTCGACCTCATCAACAACCACGAACGCTAAGCCTACAACATGATCAAGAACCATTTCTATGCTCCTACGTGAGCGTACGATCCGGAGTTACAGCAGAAAATTGGTACGGACACCAAATTCGCTTTAATTTTGAAAGTACTAGGATGGCATAAGTTTGTGCCAGTGGATGAGGTAGGCTCACGCCTTCCGACCATCCAATTCCTTTGCACACTTATTGGGGACGGGGATGGGATCTCTTTCATCTTTTTGCAAAGAACTATAAGGTTCTTTGGGGAGACCTGAACCGACTCCTCGGTTTCAGTCCTAAAATGTGTCACAAACCTTGATCTAGTTACTAAAGAATTCAATAGGAATACATTTTCACTAGAAATAACTACTAGAGATGATGCTGAAGATGCGCAATAATGATATTCATCGCCCCACACTTCGACTTATGCATAAATGACTAGCCATGACAATGTTTGTTAGAGAGAATCTTAGGATTGTTCGTACAAATAAATTGAAACTCCTTTTTGCCATGGTTCCTAGAATTAAAGTTTAACCTGTAAGGATCAAGATAAAACAATAGTTAGAAAATTTTAGGATGAAAGGACCAATAAAGTGCATCTTGGATACATCCCATTGCAAGGAAAGTAGGGGCACTAGAACATGGGCATCTTATTGAACTAGAAGAGTCTCGCACTTTTATCATATAAGACTTCCTTGTACAAGGGCAGACTATAAAATATAGTCCTACTGAAAACCTTATCTTTTACTTACCATTATATACAAACAAAATTGAGATGCCAATTCTAAATCTTTGTTTGTATAATTTCCAGGAGCAAACCTTTATTTTGGAGCCTATCAATCGGCTCAAAGGAGTTCTAATTCATCCAGATTGACAAGAAGTCGATCACAAATGGCGAATTGACAAAGCACAACTGAGCAGACGACATGGAAAACGTCTGGGGATGCCCCTGGCTGGACTCAACTGTCTCCATATCATGGAGAAGAAACATCGGCAAGGCCCGAGGCACCAGATGAAGCTTGGAGGCAGCCTGACTTCTCATCTAGTTCAAGTGATCTCCCTCCTCATACGGGGACGCATCGTCGATCCTCAGCTTATAGTTCCTATGACTATGGCAAAGAGTTGGCGAGGCTGAACCAAAGGATTAAGGGAATTGATCTTCGAATGGAAGAGATGCAGCACACACTGCAGCAGGACATCACGAGCACCGACGCGGGATTCAACACTCGACATGACGCTGCAGCAAGGATGAGCGGAGGGCTTACTTCCGTGGGAGAGTATTTGATCCTAGCCAAGGGCAATGAGGAAGGAGCTAGCTTGGGGGAGAACCCCCCACTCTGAGGTAACTTGTATCTTCCCAACTTTCATTTTATTTTCGCATAGAAAAAAAACTCTGTATGTTTAAAAACCAAAAATCCAATAATAGAAAAAAAACTTGCTTATGTTTTTTTGCTTATTTTCTAATGAGCGGTAAGAATGCCTTAGTCTTTAATCTGGAAATGATGAATAATTGCTCTATATTATCCTTCTCATGTGCGAAGTTTACAATCTAGCATTCTCCCGAAATATTGAGTACTATTGGCTATAGAATTCACCATGATCCTAAACCTTGTGGGTAGCATAAAGAATGATCGAAGTCTAGGTTGTTGTGAGATAAGACATGGTAAAATAGAGATAACATGATCTTGTTCCAAGCAAGGCTTAATCCTAGAGTGATTGTTTTTGAAAATCAAAACCCTTATGTATCTCAATGATGAAAACTCCTACCAAAGCCATAAGTGATGCATTATTAGCAAGTATCCTTCCATACATGCTACTTAGTTTTGCTTTGAGCATTTTCAAATTGTTGTGACCTTAGTGAGATGCTCACCGTGCTCACAATGATCAAGATTCACATACACATCATGTTCATTTGGACATGACCATCCACCACCATTCAAATAAAGATAGGCTCGTTTCAATTTTGGTGATTTGTTCTCTATCCCTGTTTGAGTCAAGATACATGGCCATACAAAAAGAAAAAGATGCCGAGAATAGCATGAAAAAAGAGAAAAATTATATGCATGATCTCGAAGAGATAAAGGGAAGAGGAGTCACTAGAAGAAAATAATCATATCCATCACCACTTCCACATATCCATACACTTGTACATCTTGATCATAGAGTATGACTTGCTATCTCCATAGGTCCGGTTTCTTGACTTAACAAAAGAAGTGAAACAAGTATGCCTCTCATACCTCCTACCATGAGCTCCACGTAAAGCCTTATTTAGAAGTAGGAAAAGAAAGGCAAGTCAGAGCCTTTGGTGAGGAATTAAACACATTGAGCGATTCGAGAGTATCACTCTAAGCAAGGAATAAGAGAAATGTACACTCTGGAGACGTTCTATCTCTCAACTGCCCAAGACAAGGAGAAGCTAGAAGCCCCATAGGACTAAGATGAAAAGGTGAGTATTATTGCCAACTTATTCATACTAGGTAGAGTGTCTATATTATAGGCGTGATACAGGTTAAGAATTTGATATAGTAGCAACTCCTGATCCACTGAGGCTAAGTCTTATTCTTTTGCTCAGGACGAGCAAAGGTTTAGTTTGGGGGATTTTATTTGCACACCTTAAGTACCACTTATACCACTAATGAACCTTGGAAAAAACAAAGACTTAGCATTCCTTACACGTATTTTATTTCAAATAATGTAGTTCCACTTTTACTTGGAGAAAATGTGTATGCAAGTGAAAATAAACTTTATGAAGTGGGAAATGACCTAAAATGGCGAAAGCAATGAACCAATGAATCAGACGAAGCCATGCGGCAGTAAGTCAACCTTCGGAGCTAGAAAGCATATTCGCACAAGACCCACTAGAGGAGGACCCACCCGAAGATGGACCCGGGAGGCCCAACTGCACGGTCGACTGACCAGCCGTTAACGCCATTTTCGGGCGGCCTCCACGGGTTGACTCTCCCGCACATTTTGAAGATTTCTGCAGTGGCTTGGCCAGTGAACCAAGTATTTCAAACAACTTAGAGAGGCTATAAATAGGACCCCACATTCCCCACTTACACACACCATAATTTTAGATTTTCCACTCATACTCTATTAGGCTGAAGAAGTCCCTCCATAGATCCTAAGTCATCTTGGACAAGCTAGTGAGTATTCTTCTCATGTTTATTTTTCTTTTATGTTGACTTTGATCATAAATAAAGATATAGTTTCCTTTTGTTATGTCTCCTTTAGTATAGTTATATTTATCTTTATAGGCAAGTTATTCTTGTTTGATGTATTTGTCATAGATCTAAGTAAGATTATATTAAGTAGAGCCTACTTATTATATTAGTCAATGCAAGTTTAGGTGTCTATGCCATGGCATCGGTTCAATGTGCTGTTTAGTATGCTTTAGTTCTGGATCTGCTGTCTCGGAGGATTAGAGTATAGTTGGATAATATGGACATGGTGTTATGTGGACATCATATCCTCTGTTGAGGACTTCAATGGAAAAATTTACAAACGGTGGATTCGGACTGCAGAAAAGTGCAAACTTGCAATAGAAGCCACGACTTCATATGGAATCCAATTTGGGTGTTTAAGTACATTCTGCAAAGCCCATGAAGTCTACTTTCGAACAGATCTGGTCCCATTTTTATACCATATTGGAGTTAGCGCTAATCATCATTTTAATACAGAAGGTGCTGCATCACCTCAACTTAGGCCGTTGGCCCATCTATCAAGTTGAGCCCGTTAGGGGCGCATCCTAGGGTTTTCTTTTGTTATAGTTTAGCTCTTATGCAAACTTTTTGATCTTCAGTTGTGTCCAACGACCACTTGTTAGACAGCTTTTGAGAACCTCACCTTTGAGAGATTTCAGTTTGCCTATCTTGTTCTTGCTTGTTCTTCGATTGCTTGCAGGAATTGACCTTCGTGATCAGGTTAATCTTGCCGTCTCGGCGAGGTCAATAACCATTCAGAATTAGTTCTGCGATTGCTAAGGCGCACACGACCTGTTCGTTTGTAGTCGGATCGTGAGGGTCGACTCCACCAAATTGATAGTTATCACCTCACCGAAAGATCGAGCACCTCAACTCTTATCATAGTGTCTGGGTTATTCACTTTCAATGAACACGGGTGTGCCCCATGATCTATAGAGGTAGACAGCAGGTGGTGGCAGTCCTGTTCGTCCATTGTAATCCTTCACGTTTGGGTATGAAGTAGCACCTGTTAAAGATGGTGCACGTTAGCTTATTAAACGAACTCAGAAGGCATCTATCGGTAATGCGTAGGTGCCTCTGGAGTTATGTCCTAAAACATGTTTAGACTAGATAATGTTTATACTCACAAGACTAATTTAGGAAATACAATATGGACTAGACTTGTCCATATGCTAAGCACTTATTTGTATTTAAAATGGAGTAAAGTAGTATTCTGATGTGTGTGTCCACCATCATGTTTCTATATGCTTACCCTATTTTAGACTTAGTTATTTCAATTTGTGTAGTGTTGCCTTGAATTAGTCCTTAGAATACTTTTCTATTCCTGAATATTGCCTATGCCTTCCTTTGGGATAAATACGTTGCCTCCGAATACTTCTGGGTGAAATGCTACAATGGTAATTCCGTGCTCTTTTGAAATTCCATCTGACTTAGTGTGAATTTACCAGTGGTTAGTACTTATGTCTTCTTCATGATGTTGTAACAAATGCAAACAAGCCGAACCAAGTTTTGTGCGCTGACCTACTGAAGGCTATAAACAAGACCCCTCTCAAGACCCCTCTCCCCCCATTTCAAGATACATTTCAAGTTAGAATTGGAGCTCCATTGTTAAGTATAGCATTAGCGATAGTGCTAGAAATCAGAGAGAGAGAGAGAGAGAGTGTGTGAGGGACAAGGAGAAGGCTTCCAAGTAGTCTAAGTCTTCCCCAAGTTTACACCAGTGTTGTTCGAGTGATCAAGAGTAGAGTGTCGAGGCTGTCGGAACCAACTCAATATTGTGTACCTCTACATGGGATTGCTTTTTTTCAAGTAAGTCAACAGGATTGCTCAACTTGTTTTATTTCCTTAGACTTAGAAGGTCAGATTCTTACTGTCTACTGGATCAATGGTCTAAAATTGACTTAGAGTACTTTTGTCCAAAATTGTGCACTAGATTAAAGTAGTAATTTACTGCATAGCCGTGGTGCCTAGGCAAATAATTAGCTTTGTTTATTACATACTCTACGGTCTGTAGAGGTAGGCAGCAGGTGGTGGCAGCCTTATCCGTCCATTGAAATCCTTCACGTTCGGGTACGTAGCAGTGCTGGAAGGTGGAGCAGCCTGTGGATACAGGAAGAAACCAGTGCGCAAGGTAATGCACTATGGAATTGACCCTGACTTCGTCTAGATTTAGAACACCTGTGAATCCCTCTCTTCCTAATCACTTAAAGCATGGTGTCCCTAGAAGATATTGACCACTGAGATTTGCACACACATTCTTTGTGTTCGATAATCTTAGGAATACTCTTAAAAGAAGTGCTACAGCGGTATTCTGTGCGCTTTTGAATTTATCTCTGGTCATAAGAAATACCAACAAACGACAGGCTGAAGAATTCTAGTACTATTATTAGCGAATGAATGAACATCTTTGAGTAAGATATTCTCAGACACAGAACAGAGGAGGTTCGGAATGGTGATTCAGCAAGCTGACGCGACCTGATGATTTCATTGGGGTTACAATTCGGTTTGGTCTAGATTGAGATGTTTGCACTCTCGCTATATAAATGTAGAGTAGTAAGCTAACTCTTACTATGACTAACCATAGTTAGGTTGAGCTTGGAGCTGCACGATTTTAGACTCCAAAATGAACATGCTCGAGTGGAGATACGACATCTAGGTCTTGCAACATTTTTTTTCTGAAGAAGAAAACTTATTGTGTTCCACCGTATCGGTACTTGGAAAGCAGAGGTTTTTATATCCACGAATTCCTTCATTGGGCATGTTGGTAGCTAACAAGCAGCATCAAAAGTGAAAATATAGTGGAGTGAGGGGCCATCAATTACCTCCTCAGCAAAAAAGGGGTTGGTTTTCAACAACGCACCCGTTGATATCTAGCTGGAGCCTGGAGATATCATTCATTTCCTCTAACCAAAGCATATTGAGAACTGGGGCCACAACCAATCTGCGCTGCAGCACGGAGTTGTTTGGTTTCTCCTTGCAATCTGTGTCTGATCCTCTTCCTCATCTCTTCATTATATCTTTCCCAGCAACAGAGCAATAAAAGCAGTAGCTAGTGAATTGGATTGAAGCAAGTTATAACCATAAAGGAATAAATTAATCTCCATTCAAAAATAGAAAAAATAGTCCATATATGGATACATAGGTGTCTACTTCTGGTCATCCATGATAAATGTGGAGAAAAATGAGGTAGAACAAGATAAGTGCATGATGGCCATTACTGAATAAATTGTTGGGTGGGTAACATTTGCATACTTGATGTCCCAACTAATTGCATAAATGAACTACAGATTTTGCAATGACAGATTTTACAGTACGGATATTTTGCAATGGCATTAAGATTACTTGTCATTATTTCAGTCTCTTGCTTTAAATTGACAAATTCTAGTTACAGGGTTTCGGTTCTCTTCTCACATAAGCCAAGCCCAAATCAGAGGCAACCAGCTGATATAACTTCGTGGAGGTCAAATATGCTGATGTGAGTTTTCACCTAGCATGGCCCCATGGGAATATGCATTGGTCGGACCGCCAAATAATTGTCACAGCAGCTATCGGTGTAATCCAAAATTCTAAACAATATGTTCTCTTCTGAACAAGGACCAACTAGGACATAGATGCACAAAACTACTGTAATGATGATGAGGACATCACTCTTTTTTATACAAATTAATGAAGGCATCACTTCATTGGATACACACAATGTTTCTCCACCTACTATAGATGGTCCAATCATAAACATTCGTGCTTGACAATTGAACTTAGAGGTGTGCTTGTTCCTAAATATATATATTTTTCTTCTATTGAGAATAGATTGCTTCATAAAGACTTTATCATGATTAGGAACATCAGATAGTTCTAAGGGTAGCATGAAGAAACACCTGGGGATGCTCAAGACCAATAAAGCACATTCAATTTTGGAGAAGATTCAAACCGACTTGGAGTCGAGTTACCCTTGGGTTTCAGGAGCAGTTCATACTAAAATGGATGCCCAGGATGCATCAGAGATCCGTTTTAGACGTTCTCGATATGGATGGAAATATAAGAAGATAATCTTTCAAATGGAACTAATGTCATCTCCAAATTCGACCAGAGTAATCAGCAATCATCAAAACAAGATGACATTCAAAAACTGTCCTGGTGCTGCAACACTATCTTTTGGCCCTAGCACCGTGTATCTTTCCTAGGCCTATTATTATTAGGTTTTGCGCCCCTAGCTATGCTCTAAATCTCTATAAACAGTAGCCATCAGCATCAGGATTTGGTCTTTACTTAGATTAATCTATTTCATACAGTTTAACCGTCATATGGTTTGTGAGACCTCAACTTTGTGAGTTTAATTCAGATTTCACACATGTATTATGTTCTTCTTTGTTCTTGCTTGTGTTTTTCGATTCGTAGACGAGGATCTTGGCGAGGTTAACCGTGTGTTGCACAGTTGATAACCGTAAGAGAAGTGCTGCGATTGCAGGATTCGAACCGTGTTGATTTGAGGCCGGATCGATTGTGTGTCGAATCTCCAACAAATCGAGAGTTACCTCGACCTAACAGAATATCGGGAACCACAGACATATCAAGTCATAATCAAAGCTTTAGGTATACCTTCGGGTTCACATCTACCTTTGTTGATTTCGCATTCATCTTATCGTCCATAAAAAAACTGCTTAAAAAAAGTAAATCGGTAGGTTTTCTCTGTCCAAAACCTTGCTTAGTATTTGCATAATCTTATTTCAGAGTCAATAGTGTTGAATTTGTGTCCTTAGTTCATATTTTGGTTGCTAGATTTTGTAAGCTTTTTGGATCTATTTGTTTTCCTTCATCGTTCGTCACTTGCGTTGTTCATATATGTTATCGTGTTCATATATGTTATATGTTCTCAAATTTTATCCCAGCCACCCATCTTTTATTTCGACCATAAATAGATCCACCTTCCCATATTCTTTAATAATCCACCTTTTCATAATTTTCTGCTGTTGAATCAGCCACAAAATCACCACCCGATTGCGTTTCACACCTTCTAAAAACATATCTCAGGTGCCCTTCAGTAAAATGGCTACAACTTTTGCATACGGACTCGATATCTGGTGAATTTTTTTTCCAAATTCATAGAACGAAATGATGCATCAGGCTTTCCTCGAATTTGCCAGATTTGACGAAATATGCACCAAACTCCTCTAGAAGCGGGCCTTTTTGACGTTGCAAGTTTCGGCACTCTATTTTAGACAACTTTGTGAGTTTCCACAAAGCATACCATTTATTATAGGGTTAACTGGATTCGTGCCATTACAATTTTTTGCGTTTTGTAGATATGCCATTACAATTCGTCTTATCAGAAATCTATCATTACAATTTCAACTGAATTGGAAAAATGCCATTTTCTACGGTTTGAATCAGTTGTTGTATTTGTTCCTATACAGTACTTCCGTATGGACGAAAATGCCCTCTCTAAACCTGCACAATCAGCGAGGGCGACGAAAAATGGTAAAGGCGTGGGCGACGAGACGGGTTGTGCTACTCGATCGGACCCAGAATGGTGACGATGAGGAAAAAGTAGGCATCATAAAAGATAGATCGTGAGGGCATTTTTATCCATACGGAAATACCGTATAGAAACAAAGTAGAGGAACTGGTTCAAAAGTAGAAAATGGCAGTTTTCCAACTTGAAATTATAATGGCATATTTCTGATTAGGTGAATTGTAACGGCATATCTCCAAATCGTGAGAATTGTAATGGTATGATGACGAAGACATCACTCCTTTAGATACACACAGCACTCCTCAGATTAGTATTGATGAAACTCGTGCACCACAGTTGAGATTAGAGGTGAGCTCGTTCCAAAACACATGTTTGTCTTCCTTTGAGAATAGATGTCTACCTAATGATTTTATCATGTTTAGAAACATTGGAGAGGAGTAAGGGAAGTTAGAGAATAACTGATGCACAAGACAAGAAAGAACGTTCAATTCCAAAAGGAGTCTGAATCCAACTCGGGTTCGAGTCCGAGTTGGACTTCAGGAGTAGCCTACACTAAAATAGATGCTCAAGTCGCATATGAACTCCGTTTTGGATGTTCTAGATATGAATGGAAAACTAAGGAGATAAGCTTTCCAACAGATCTAATCCCATGCTAAAATCCTTCCTAAGTCTCAAGGAATCGCCGAAACAATACAACATCCAGAATCTGTCAGGATGTTGTGACACCATCTTTTGTTCCTTGGGCCACGTAACTTTCCTAGGCCCATTAGTGTTTGGGTTTACCCTCTAATGACGCCCTAACCTCTATTTAAACAGTAGCCACTATCATTAGGGATAGGTTTTGATTAGTTTGACGGTTTGTGAAATTCATAGCTTCATAAGTTTAATTTAGATTTCGCAGTAGAGTTGCGTTCTTCATTGTTTTTGCTTGTGTTCTTCGATTCGCAGGCTGGGATTAGCCTTCTTGGCGAGGTCAATCATGAGTTGCACGGTTGATAACCAGAGGAGAAGTGGCGATTGCGTTGTTCGAATCGTGTTGATTTGAGGCTGGATTGATTGTGTGTTGCACCTTTACCAAATCGAGAGTTCCCACGACATTTGCATAATTTTATTCAGAGTCCATAGTGCTGAATTTCTGTGTTTAGTTTGTGTTTTAGTTGCTAAATTTCGAATTTCTTTGCATCTAGGTGTTTTCCTTTATAGTTCATCTATAGTCCTGTTCACATCTGTTATCGTGTCAAATCTTGTTGACACCCAAAAAATTATCGAGCCACAGAAGTATCCGGCACATTGCCAGAGTTTCCGACAAGCCTTCTTGGGTTTGGGGTACTGGGCTCACTGGAGTGTTTGGCATAGTGCCGGACTGTCCGGCAATCGCTCTCGGGTTTAAGCACTTAGCTCACCGGAGTGTCGGGCACTATGCCGGACTGTTCAGCACCGGAGTATCCGACATCACGCCGGACAGTCCGGTAGGCCCTCTCGGGTTTGGGCTTCCAGCCCACCGAAGTGTCTGGCACCACGTCAGACTGTCCGGCAAGCCGTCTCGAGTTGGGGCAGAATGCCCCCCGAAGTGTCCGACGTGAATCCGGACTGTCCGACAAGGCCTGTCGAGTTGCCAGAATTACATGACGGAACCACCGGCATCTTACCGGAGACTCCGGTCATCGGAGTGTCCGGCACTTTACCAGAGACTCCGGTAGTATCGTTTTAAAAAGGTTTTCAGCAAATCAATTTCAATTTGTTTCCTAACTTGAGGGATCCATTTCCCTGCGAGATAAGACCATCCCACCTCTATAAAGACAGAGGCCCACGGCCGGTTGAGGGGTATCCCAATCGAACCTATTATTTGCCTTTACATTTCGTTCTCCTCCAAACTCTAATCCCGTCACTCGATCCTCTTGTTGTTCTTCCTTCGTCTGGGCGATGACCGAACTTGATCTGGCTGGCCTGACCGAGCCCAGATCAACCCTTAGACAATTCTCCTCCGACAAGCTCCCTCCTAAGGAGGGGTTGTCTAGGTGCTGTTCAAACCCGACGTTGAAGAAGCGCTGGCATTCCCGCACGCGGACGTGCGAGTGGGTGTTGGTCCGGACCTGATTTTAGTGTCAACAAACTTTTTGGCAACTACGCTAAGGAATGAGTGATTCCGGTTGCACAAACCGAATCGTTGTTTTCCAACATGACCTCCGAGATCTCCACGACGAACATCATCATGCCATCCTTGGTGGAGTTTCCCGAGGAGGCGCCCAAGGCGTTCCTAGAACGCCGAAAGGCCTCTGAAGATGCGCGCAAGGCGCGGAAAGAGCGAGAGCCGCAGTAGTACTTCACGTGTTTCCAGAAGGACCATCAAGGTGCGATCTCTCAAGTGAAGGAGCCCGTTCTTCTGACCGTCGTCAATGACGCGGCCATGGGTGCAGCCAATGTGAGAACATCTTCGCACCCTCCCGTTACTTTTGAAGACCTTTTATATTACTTTACCGATTTGAAAAAGGTCTGAACCAATGATATGCAAATACATGATCCAAGAAAACCTGTCTAAGTCATCTAAAAATGCTAGTAGTACATCATCTTCTCATGTTGCACATGTAGGTCCTCCTACTAGTACATCGGCGCCCACTACGTCGAGTGTAGAACAACCTCCGTATGGCTTGCCATTGAACTCGTTTAGTGGACAAACTAGTTTTTTATCTCATGTGCAAACTAATGCATTGGTAGTGTCTCCCGTCAGCGTAGAGCCAATAACTAGCATACCCAATCCAGCTACGAGCCGATTGAATGAATTGGCCAATTTTGTTCCTCCATACCGTACCGTTGCGTATAGCACACCACCTATCTCACCAAGTGGTACGGGTATCCCTCATGGTCCCGCACCTAATGAGCTATTTAGCACCATGAAAACAAGTATACACCCTCCACCACCGAGCACATCCACTAGGCCACCCATTGCCAACAAATAGGAGTATATGGCGTGCATTAAGGAGGACTTGAGCAAACAATTTTGCGAAACGCTAGGGGTAAACCATAAGGGAAGATAGTAAGACCACTTGGGAACACGTTAGCCAATATATAGCACAACTAGGGGAAGTGGGTTTTAGTGGGGCTTTGAAAGTACGGTTGTTTTCTTTATCACTATTCGGAACCGCTTTCTCTTGGTTTTCATCATTATCCTCGGGCTCCATATACATGTGGGAGTCTTTAGATCGCAGGTTTCATGACCACTTTTATTCCAGGGGCAACGAATTAAAGTTGTCACATTTGACATCGGTTCGGCAAGGGAAAGATGAACCTGTCATTGACTATCTTCGGCGGTTTAGAGATATAAAGAACCGATGCTTTAATTTAACAATTTCTAAAAAGGACCTAGCTGACCTAGCTTTTAACGGTTTGCGGTCACACCTTAGGGAAAGCTTGGAGGGGAATGATTTTCTTACGCTCACTCTCCTCCAACAAAGGGCTTCGACTCAAGAAAGCCAAAGCAAAGAAATAAAACATGATTACAAGACCCGCCACACCGTGCATGTCGTGGAATATGATTCGGACAGCTCCGATGATGATTCCAATGACATTCTGGCTGCCGAGTTTGTTTGGCCTTTTAAGGTCAAAGGCCAAATCGTTTGCTTGCGATTCGCTCAAACCGGTTTATAAGAATTGGAAAGACGATATGAAATACACCTTTGATGTAGATAAATGTGAAAAAATATTCGATGAATTGCACAAAGGTGGATATATTAAGATTGCACACATTTTGCCTCTAGCGGGTGAGATTAAGCGTTTGGTATATTGTGAATGGCATAACTCTTATTCGCATGCTACTAATGATTGCAATGTTTTCTGTCGATAGGTGCAATTGGCCCTTTGTGAGGGACAATTAAGTATTAAGGAGATGCAGATCAACAAGCACCCCTTCCCCGTCAACACTCTAGAGCTCAACCCCAAGGTGTTGATTCGGCCTTATCAAGCCGATAAACCAAGGGGAAGAACATGATCATAGGGGAAGAGATGCCTATTTCTCCGAGCGAGAAAAGTGTCTCTAGGAAGGTGGTGTTCGAGAAGTCTTTCAGTGGTCAAGAGTCTCTCAAAGTCACCATATAGGTTTGAGACTCGTGGAGCAAGTTCCACAGCCCAAGATGATAAAGCCAAAGAACCCTGAGGTGGGCAAGGGGAAGGTGAACCAAGGCAAGGCCACGGACAAGAAGATGGGGCCTAAGAGCACCTTCGACCGTCTCATGACCAAGTACAAGAACCAAAATACCGATTCGAATAATCGGTCTATGAAGCGACTAAGATCACCACCGAGAGGAGGCAACCCACCTAGGAAGGAGATGAGGCAAGCCGCAGCTGTTCGTGGGCCTCCTCCTCTTCCTCCACATGGGTTTGGAGTGCCACCGCCATGGTTCCCTCCTATGCCATGCCTGTCATTCCCGGTGTGGCATCCATAAATGAGAACCTGGATGCTCGTGCCACCGATGCCTATGACACTGATGCCCTTCCACCGATGCCATACCCGCCATTCCATCCGGGGTGAAACAGACCGAGAGATGTCTTCACAAGGCTCTCCAGCCCTATCTCGGATCGGTCAGAGTTTCGACGATCAAGGTACAAGGAGGGGGCTCCACCACCGCGCCTAAGCAAGAGTGGCGCCCGAAGCAAGGTAATGAGCCTGCCCCTTCCACTTTTGTTCATCAAGAGAGCGCATCCAGAGGTGTCGTGAAAATCGGCACAACCGATGTCAAAATCGGGGAGTCTTCAAAGGCTGCGCCTTAGGAGGATGCGGGAGGAGGAGGCGGAGAAGAAGAGGGACGAGGTCTTCAACGAGATCAAGCCGATGGTTTCTCAAGTTAAGCAGTGGAGAGCTAAGGAGCCCGAGATTCCCACTCCACCGGTGACGAAGAAAGCGGTGGCTACTCCGAAGGTACCGGGTTTGGCCGACGCCGTGTTGAGAGAGGACTCCACAGCGCCTTCACCCACGGGAGACGTCTATATGTCTGAGCTAGACGACGATGACCTCTTGGACTACGAGCCTACACCGCCTCGGGAAGGTATGGACATCAACACTATTTGCTTATCTCTTTCCGATTACTCTTTAGTAGAAGAAGAAGAGGTTATGGCATAATTTGACTTTGGGCCGAAAAGTTCTATCTTCACACAAGGATTCAAAGAACTATTTGAAACCCCTCTACGTGAGAAGTGTACATCGATTTTTCGCTTCCTTGTAGATGGCGGTGCTGTTGTTAATCTAATGCCATATTCTTTGTTTAAGAAGCTAGGTAAGGCCGATGACGAGCTCATCCGGACCAACATGACTTTGAACAGTGTGAGAGGAGGAGACACTGTCGAGGCTAAGGGGGTCGCTTCTATGGAGCTCACGGTTGGGAGCAAGACTATGGCTATCGCTTTATTTATTGTCGATGTGCACTGTAGTTATAGCTTGATCTTAGGGCGTGATTGGATTCATACCAATAGATGTATTCCTTCTACATTGCATCAATTTTTGATACAATGGGTTGATGATGATGTGGAGGTTGTTCATGTGGATGCATCGGCTTGTATTGCTATGGCCGAATCATCCTCTTGTCGCATGACACCATCAAGTGCTTGACCGGTTTAGACTTGACGGATTATGATTTTCTTAGTGTAACTAGGGATAGTATTGTACCTGTCAATTTAAAGCCGATGGAAAATCAGCTTAACCATATAATGTGATTTAATGGAGTCTAATATTGATTGGTTGCAAAAGAGAGTGAAACACTATCGGTCCAACACGAACGATATGTGCGAAGCTATAGAAGAAATAGAGGACATGGATAAGTTAGGACAGGATTTAAATCGGCCGATCCTCTTAAGGAGGTGAATTTTGACAGCGATGATAATCCTAGGCCAACTTTTATAACAAAAAATGTGAAAGCCGATTATAAGATGAAGTTAATCAGTTTTATGTGGACTGTTTTACACGGTCTTTAATGAAATGCTCGGGTTGAGCCAGGAGCTAGTCGTGCTTTGGCTTCCAATAAAATCTGGTTTTAGGCCCTTTAAGCAACCGATGAGGTGGTTTAACCCGAATATGCATGATCGAATTAAAGAGGAAATTAACCGATTACTTGATGCGAAATTTATAAGACTTTGCAGGTACGCAGAGTGGATATCCAACATCATGCCGATGGAAAAGAAGAACACCGGTAAGATAAGAGTTTACATTGATTTCAAAAATTTGAATAGAACCACTCCTAAGATGAGTATCCTATGCTCATAGCCGATATGTTGATTAACGATGCTTCGGCCATAGAGTTATTAGTTTTTTTGATGGTAATGTGGGATATAACCAAATCTTCATGGCCGAAGAGGATATGTCTAAAACTGCTTTTAGGTGTCCTGGTTTTGTAGGATTGTTTGAGTGGGTTGTCATGACTTTCGGTTTAAAGAATGCGGGTGCCATATATCAAAGAGCCATGAACTTTATCTTTCTTGATTTGCTTGGCGTCATCATGTAGGTTTATATAGATGATGTGGTGATCAAATTGGCTGCATTAGATTTTCACTTGGCTGATTTGCAACTCGCGTTGGACCGAATGCGCCGTTTCGGTTTGAATATGGACCCGCTCAAATGTTCTTTTGGTGTATCGGACGAAAAGTTTTTAGGCTTCATTATCTACGAAAAGGGTATAAAGGTAGATCTTAAGAGGGTAGAAGCAATTTGGAACGTGCAAGCACCTACATGTAAGAGAGAGTTGTAAAGCTTCTTAGGCAAATTAAATTACTTGAGGCGATTCATATCTAACTTGTCATGAAAAATCAATGCACTCACTCCTATTCTTCGGTTAAAGAATGAAACCAAATTCACTTGGGGCAAAACATAAAGAAGCATTTGAGAAAATCAAAGAGTACTTGTCTTCGCTGTCGGTTCTTAGGGCGCCTAAGGGGGGGAGTCCTTTTTTGCCTCTACATAGCAGCGAAAGATGATGTGATTGGTGCTGTTTTGACACAAGAAGCCGAAGAGAAGGAGTATGTGATCACATATGTTAGCCGACGGTTGGTGGATGCGAAAACAAGGTACACTCTCATCGAGAAACTATGTATTTTCTTGTATCATGCTTGCATCAAGTTGAGACATTATTTACTATCTAGTACTTGTGTGGTTGCTTGTCAAACCGATGTTATTAAACATATGTTGCATAGGCCGATTTCTAGTGGTAGGCTTGGTAAATGGGCTTATGCATTGATTGAATATGATTTGGCTTATGAATTGTTGAAATCTATGAATGGCCAAATTGTTGCTAATTTATTGTTGTACATCGGATTGACTTAAAGCATGATTTAGGTGTTGGCTATGTGACATTTACCCCTTGGAAGTTGTATTTTAACGGATCGGTTTGCAAAGAGGGTCAAGGTGTTGGTGTGGTATTAGTTTCTCCTCATGATGCATACTTTGAATTCTCAAACCGATTGGAGTATGATTACACCAATAATCAAGCCGAATATGAAGCATTATTGTTCGGCTTGGAGATGTTAGAGTCCATGGGGCTTAAACATGTGGAGGTTTAAGGCGATTCATTATTAGTAGTGCAACAAGTTGCTGGAAATTTCCAATGCTTAGATGGATCGTTGAATGCTATTTTGGACAAATGCCTAGACATCATTATAGGGATGAATGAGTTCAAGATACATCATGTGCCTAGACTAGGGAATAGTAAAGCCAATGAGCTGGCACAACAAGCATCGGGTTACAATGTTAGTAAAGGTAAATTTTTTGTTATTAAGAAACCGATGCTTGAGGTGCTAGAACTAAACCATTCAGATACTAACATGTCAAACCGTGATAGTGCCGAATCGCTTGATTGGAGGTTACCCATAGTTTCATACATTCGTAGTCCAACCCAAAGTGTGGATAGGAAGGTTTGGCTTTTAAGTATACTTTGATTGATGGTAACTTGTACCGCCGAATGGGAGACGATTTGTTATTGAAATGTTTGGGTAATGGTGAAGCCAAACTGGCTATGGGGGAAGTTCATGAGGGCATTTGTGGTACGCATCAGTTGGCTCCGAAAATGAAGTGGTTGTTAAGAAGGGCCGGATTGTATTGGCCAACCATGATTGCCGATTGTATCGTTACTACAAAGGATGCGAAGAGTGCAAAAGGTTTGACAATATACAATTGGCATCCGCTGCCATGATGAACCCCATCATAAAGCCATGGCCTTTCCGAGGATGGGGATTGGACTTCATAGGGCAAATACATCCTCCATCTTCAAAGGAACATCGCTTCTTGTTAGTAGCGACGGATTACTTCACTAAGTGGACCGAAGCGGTGGCACTCAAGAACATGACACACAAAGAGGTAATTGAGTTCCTTACCGAGCATATTATTCATAGATTCAGTATACCGCAAACTTTGACTACCGACCAAGACACTTCTTTTACGTCCGGTCATGTTAAAGAGTTTGCCAAATCCTACGGGATTAGGATACTCAATTCATCTCTATATTATGCTCAAGCCAATGGTCAGGCCGAGTCTAGCAATAAAATGTTGATCAAACTCATTAAGAAAAAGATAGAGGACCATCCCAAGAGATGGCACGAAGTCTTATTCAAGGCTTTGTGGGCTCATCGGATATCTAGGCATGGGGCAACTAAAGTGACACCCTATGAACTTGTGTATGGACAACAGGCCGTTTTGCCCATCAAGGTAAATCTAAGAGCTCTAAGATTTGCTAAACAAAATGATTTATCCACCGATGAGTCTAGAACTATAATGCTAGACAATATTGATGAAGTCACGGATAAGTATTTGAGTGCCTTGAGAGAAATCGAGAAAGATAAGGCGAGAGTTGCTAGAGCTTACAACAAGAAGGTAAAGGCTAAAACTTTTCAGGTGGCTGAATTTGTGTGGAAAACTATTCTGCCCTTAGGCTCAAGAAGCAATAAGTTCGGGAAATGGTCTCCTAGTTGGGAAGGGCCATATAGAGTAGTGAAAGTTATTGCCGAAAATGCATATATTTTGGAAGATATCCAAGGAGAATCATCATCTAGGGCTCTCAACGGCTGATACTTGAAAAAGTATGATCCTGGTGTATGGCAAGAAGCTTAAAAGAGAAGAACGGCCGATATGAAGAATATCGTCGCTAAAATGATGCAATGACCGATGAATCAGAAGGACCATCGCCCTTAGAGGTTTTTGCGTGTTTTGAATGTTTTATGGTGCAGGAACTTCACAAAAAAAAAGGGGGGCATATGTTGATAACAAAAAAATTGTGGAGCCACCAAAGTATCCGGTACATTGCCGGAGTGTCTGGCAAGCCTTCTCAGGTTCGGGGCACTGGGCTCACCGGAGTGTTCGGCATAGTGCCAGAGTATCCGGCAAGCGGAGTGTTCAGGTTTGAGCGCTTAGCTCACTGGAGTGTTCGACACAACACCGGACTGTCCGGCACCGGAGTGTTCGGCACAACGCCGGACTATCCGGCACCGAAGTGTCCGGCACTACGTCAGACTGTTCGGCACCGGAGTGTCCGGCATCGCATCGGACTGTCCGGTAGGCCCTCTCAGGTTGGGGCTTCCACCCCCCGGAGTGTTCGGCACCACGTCGGACTGTCCGGCAAGCTGTCTCGGGTTGGGCCGAAAAGCCCACCAGAGTGTCCGACGTGATGCCGGACTATCCGGCAAGCTCTCTCGGGTTGCTCGAATTACACGATGGAACCTCCGGCATCTTACCAGAGACTCCGGTCAGCGGAGTGTCCAGCACTTTACTGGATACTCCGATAGTGTTGTTTTAGGAAGGTTTCAGCAGATCAGTTACAATTTGTTTCCTAACTTGTGGGATCCGTTGCCCTATGGGATAAGACCATCCCACCTCTATAAAACAGAGGCCATGGCTGGCTGAGGGGTATCCCAATCGAACCTATCCATTGTGTTTACATTTCGTTCTCCTCCAAACCCTAATCCCCTCACTCGACCCTCTTGCTTTTCTTCCTTCGTCCCGGCAACGACCGAAGACGATCCGGCGGGTCTGACCGAGCCCGGATCAACCTAAAATGATCCTCCTCCAACAGGGTCCCTCCCGACACGGGGTTGTCTAGGTGCTGTCCAAACCCGGCGTTGAAGAAGCGCCGGTGTTCCCGCACACGGACATGCGAGTGGTGTGTTGGCCCGGACCCGATTTCGGTGTTAACACATCTGTTATATTGCATAAAAAATATTCCCTCCTACCCATCCCTGGTTCCAACCACTAACAGATCGCTAGCATTCAAATTACCCATCCATAAGTTTTTGCCACAAAATCATCTACAAATTTTGCACCCGATTTGGAATTCGAATATGTTTTTAGCCTTTAAAAAAAAACCTGTTACGGAGATCCATCATTAAAGTAGTTATAACTTTTATTTCTGGACTCCAAATTAGACATATAAGTACTTTTCGGATATGTACAGATAATTTCCCAACCGCGGACAACCCTAGATTGAACTATTTCAGATTAAAAGTTTCTGTTTTCGCGCTCCGAAGTTTCATAAGAGATTTAATAGAAATTTTATATTTTCTCCAGACCACATCTTTCATCATTTTGTTCTAAAACTTGGTTGTGTACCATGTTTTGTGCTTCTAGTTCATATAAAAATATTAGTAAAATAAAAGAAAAATAAAAAAATTGAACATCAAGAAGTCAGAAATTAACCTTTGCTGATTTTTCAGGTGCTGAATGATTCACTGATTTCTGGAGCTTTATCGTTGTATTGTTACTGCTCTTTGTTATCTTCATTCATATTCTTGTAGTATCTGTAATTTTTATAAGATTGGCTAGGAACTAGAACATAATACTTAGAGCACTTTTTTCAATATTGCTATATGTTATAGAATTGTGTTCCACTAATAAATTTTCAACCCTCAAAGCTCCACATATTCACCTCTAGTTAGCACTATGTTTGACCTTGTAATTGCTACACCACTTGGGTTTCTCCTGCTACTGGTTGCACAATCCTTTGTTTTCCAAGAGCTCAGTAAGGCGTTTTCTTTTGCAGAATTTTCACCACACATCTCACTTTAGTTGTAGGAATAATATTTTGCGCTGCCTACATGCTATTTTTCTAACCATGACAGGAAGAAAAGGAGGTGAATACAAGTTAAGTAGTACTTTGCAACGAGTCCTTGATAATGTCGATGCAACTTTTAAAAAGCAAAAAGAGTATGTGGACAATATGTTGGCAAACCTTCAAATTAATCCACCTTAGAGAGATGATGCTCGTGATCAAAAGACGCATGAGGTTCGGACCATTGTTACATCATCACCTTCCATGAATAATTATATTTCTTCATCTCTTCCTTTATATGATGGTTTAGATTCTATTAAATATATTGCATGCGCAAGAGAGATGGGTAATATATTTGGACAATGCCGTATGTGTGAAAGGAGAAAGCTTTTGAATGTTGCTAGTGCATTAGTTGATAGTGCTTCAACTTGGTGGCAATGTTTATATATGACTAAAAAAATTTCTTGGACATGAAGTGACGCTAAATTTTAATGAGAAACTTTTGTTCATATATATATATATATATATATATATATATATATATCTTCTGAACCTATGTCTAGTTGTGAAGTACACTCTTTGGAGAAGGGTCTTTCTAGTGTTCCTCCTATTGCACCTAACATTTTGCTGGAAATTAAGATCGAACAAGAAAACGACAGTGATACAAACATGGAGAAAGAAGAGATACACAATGTTTCGTGCATAGTTCAAGATGAAACTGATTATAACACGTTAAAAGGTATTGCTGAAAATGAGAAAAAACTTATTAAACATCAATCTACAAAAGGTAACAATGTTTTAGTCGTGCTGAAATTTCTTGTCTATCCTACTATTGTAAAGCAACTGCCAGTATCACCTTTTATTCATTTATCTTTGTCAATGTTTGATTTGTCCACTGGTTCTTTTGATATTGCGGAGATGTGTGCTGATATTTGTTTTATTCCTATGCAACAAAAAGTGAATGAACTTGATAATTCTTATTTTTATCCATCCACTAGTGCTGAAATTAAATATTTGACTCCCATTACATGTGAAAACGATGAATTAAAATTACTATCCTCTCCAAAAAACTTTGGGTTATATTGAGTTTGGTGCTCTTTCTGATCTAAGTTCTGGAAAGAGAGTGATGCTTCCCCAAACTAAATTGCCTCTGTTCGTTAGAAACAACTTTTATGCTACAAGCAACTATGATCATAGAGGTGTGTTTATGATACTATTCCCGAAGAAATACCTCCAAGACTTTACCCATTCGAGTGAGTGAGCAAAAAATTGAGTTGATTTCCAAATCAAGTTTACTAAATCAAGCTAATCGAGGGAGCAAGCCAAGGACGGCTTGCCATCAAGAAAGGAAGAATGATGAGATTATAAGGATATTTCAGCCACCAAGTGATTGCATTCAAATACTCTCGTGGCCTCCACGTTTTCAAGCATGTTGCAGGGCATTGTGGAGTCGAGGTCTTGACAATGAACTTGAGTCAAGGACGACTCAAAAAAAGAAGGGGAGGATGATGAGGGCATCACTCTTTTAGATACACACAACACGCCTCAGATTAGTATTGATGGAACTGGTGCACCATAGTTGAGATTAGATGTGCGCTCGATCCTAAACACATGTTTTCCTTCCATTGAGAATAGATGGCTACCTAATTATTTTATCATGAGTAGGAACATTGTAGAGGAGCAAGGAAAGTTGGAGAATAACTTGGAGATGCACAAGACAAGGAAGGACGTTCAATTCCAAAAGGAGTCTGAATCCAACTCGGGTTCGTGTCCGAGTTGGACTCCAGGTGCAGCCCGCACTAAAACGATGCTCAGGTCGCATACGAACTCTGTTTTAGATGTTCTAGATATGGATGGAAAGATAAAGAGACAAGCTTTCCAACGGATCTAATCCCATGTAGAAATACTTCCTAGATATTGAGGAATCACTGAAACAATACGACATCCAGAATCTGTTAGGGTGCTGTAACACCATCTTTTGGTCCTTGGGCCATGTATCTTTTCTCGGCTCATTAGTATTAGGATTTGCCCCCTAGGGACGCTCTAACCTCTATATAAACAGTAGCCGACATCGTTAGGGATAGGGTTTGATTAGTTTTAAACTGTTGTAAAACAGTTTCATCTTTTGACGGTTTGTTGAATTCCAACTTTGTGAGATTAATTCAGATTTGGCAATTTAGTTACGTTCTTCCATGTTCTTGCTTGTGTTCTTTGATTCTTAGGCTGGGATTTGCCTTCTTTGCAAGGTCAATCATGTGTTAACAGTTGATAACCAGAGGAGAAGTGGTGTTATGATTGTGGGGTTCGAATTATGTTGATTTGAGGGCGGATTGATTATGTGTCGCATCTCTACTAAATCGAGAGCGACCACGACCTAACAAAACATCGGGAACCATGTACACATCACATGAATCCAATTAACCCTTTACTATATTGATCTAAAACTTCTAGCTGTTTATGTTTTTGTGCTTTTCGTCAAAAAACAAGTATAGAAAATTCAAAAGAAAAATGACCATATAGAAGGTAAAGCTGTTTTGTGCCGTCTTACATATGTGATGATCATTCCTTGGTAACCTTTGGAGCAACATCTGAATTTTTTATAAGATTCGACCGGCAACTAAAATTATATACTCGAAACATTCTTCAGCATTACTATCTGTTAAGAATTGTGTAACACTAATCATTTTTTCAGCCCTCCTGGCTCCATATATCCACCTCTGATCGGCACAACATTTGACCCTTTGAAAGGATCAAGTGACTAAGAAGTGGGATTGAATCAGGCACTAACACTACTAGACTTTTTCTAACTCTTCCTACAATCTAGCAAGACTAACAAGCAATACCTATCACAAAACTAACCAAGAGCACAACCAAAAGGATAACAACAAGGCTCTAAACAATCCATCAAGCTAGCAAAAGACAATCGGCATGAGAGTCACCAAGAGGTATCACAAAGCAACCTATCAAAGCTATGCACAGTAAGTAAATGCAATAAGTAAAGGGAGAAGGGACAGGAATGCTCAGCAATTTTTCCCGAGGACTCGAAAGGATGGCACCTTCCCTTAATCCTCGTCAAACCACTCCTGTCTAAGTATTGGTTCCTCCCGTTGATTCCAAAACGGTGCTCCCAAGGGCCTGCTTCACTTTTCAGAGTGAAGTCACCAGCGGCCCGGCTGTAGCAAAGATTACCCTTGCTCTAGAGTAAGTCTCCAAGACTCCGGACCCTCTCTCTTGGTGTCTCTTTTGAGATGAGGACCAAAAACCGCACACAAACTTGATGTCGTCTTCCATAAGGCTTCAAAAGCTTAGACAACGACGCCTAACCGATCTAAGCTGCCATATACCAAGAGTAACAATCCGAAGACACTCCTCTAAGCTTACAATGTAACACCCCGTATTTTCGCGTTGAGCCGGATTCCCTTCTCCCCACCGGCCCACTTGGCCTGCTCACCTCCCGTTGATTCTTGGCCATTGATCTCCCTTCGATCGGACGGCTGAGCTCTCTCCCCACCTACCACTTCATTCCCTAAATACCTTTCTCCTCCTCCAACCCTAGCCGCCTCTGCCCAGCCCCCCTCACGCGCCCCTGCACGATGGAGCTCCAGGTCGCCCCGTGCACCCAGCCGCCCTACTCTTGGGTCGTGCCCGCCGCGTGCCATCTCTGTGTTGCGTCTCGAGTGTCGCTGCCTCGTCCCCGCTTGTTGTCGACCCTGATCCACGCCTCTACTCGTCGTGCACCGTTTGGCTTCGACTTCGTCATCTTCGTCCGGATCATCCTCGTGCTGACCCCGTCCTGCGTGCGAAACCTCGTCAAGCCCCGTCGTCGTGCCTCTCCATGCCCTGCATCGCCTCGTCCAGTCGCTGGCCTCGTCCTCGCCGGGCCATCGACCTCGTCCGTGCCGCGCCGTCCCCATCGGTCCCTGCATCGTCTTGCTGCTCGACCCCATCGCCGTTCGTTTCTGCATCCTCGACGTCGTCCCTGTTTGCTTCCTCAGCTCGTCGCGTGGTGCCATGTCTTCGAACCGATCTCGTCAGCCTCCACGTCGACCCGCTCCATCCGCGGAAGGCCTCTTCCAAGCCGACCCTGTCGCCGTTCGCGTCGTCGTTCCGCGACTGCACAGCTCCGTCCTAGGCGGCTGTGTCCGTCCCCACGTCGTTCACAGCTGCTCTGTTTTGTCTGCACCGTCTCTGATCTGCCTTGCCGCGTCATCTCGTTCAAACCGGCCAGTTTGCCTTTTCAGGTCCTCGGTGAGCTCTTTGCCTTTTTGCGCGTCTTCTCTTGTGTTGCTGATCTCGTCTAGTTCCGTTCAGATGAAGGAAGACCGGAGGAGTTCTGCTGTAGTCGTCGCCATTTTCTATTTTTCCAGTTCGGTGGTTCGTGATTATTCTTCGCTGCCCGGTGAGCACAAGGTTGAAGCGGGAATGAGCACTCAGGCGGTGGCTAGAACACCTTGCGGGGTGTTGGAGTCCACATTGGAGCTGGTTCTCCCCGTGTTCTCGGCTGTCTCCGGTGAGCTTCCTTTGTTCCTATCGTTTCCTTGGTTATCATTTCTGTGGTTGAGCTTGAACTCTATTTATGTCAGGAGGACCCAATCGTCGGAGCATGAACACGTCTTGGTTGCCAAGCAAGTGGTGCAATCGTCGAGGTGGAGCTGCCACCGTCGTCGTTGTCACACTGCTGCCGTTTCCTTAGTGAGACCGTGTTTCTTGTCTTCATTTTTGTGTCCTGTTGGTCTACTGTCTTGGGAATAAAGCCATGTTGGCATTTGTTTTCAGATTGGTGGATCACCGCTGTTCGTGTTCGGGAGCCCAGGATCTGAGCTATGCTGTCTTCTCCTTGGCCTATATTCTCACAGCTTCCCTTCGGCTCTTGCTCAAGTTTTGGTGAGTATCTCTGTCTCTCTGTTTAATTTCTTATTGTTTCGTTTCAATCTGTGAGTGCTGATTTCTCCATCTTCTTCCTTGGTCAGTTTCGCATTGAGCCACCACTTCGAGTGCAGGTTCAACCGTCCATGTCGTCGTTCCTTTGGTTAGCTCAATGATTGTTTCATCAGAGAGTTTCTCGTGCCATTGACATCGCCGGCTCTTTGTTGAACCAAGCCATGGTGAGCTCTGTTCTCTTGTCCTTACATCTTTTTGGTCGCTTAGCAAAGTTTGCAACTCGTGGCTACGAGTTGGTACTGAAGTCTAAGTTTACCGTTTTGTGCAGGGATCATTCCAGCTCTAGGCCAACGTCAGCGGAGTCGGCTGTGACCGAACCCAAGTTTGGGGTTGTTCGGTCATGTCGAGTTCCAGCGCCGCTTTCGCCTTCGGTCATCATCCTTGCGGTCTTGCTTCAACCTTGGCTCAAGTTTTGGTGAGCACTTCTGTCCTTTTGTTTTCTTTTCAATTGGTTAGGCCGATCCGTAGCTTGTCCAGTGTCCAGTTCAGTTCAGTTTCAGGGCAAAGACACGCTGAATCGGCTGTGAGAAAGCCCCAATTCGTCCTCTAGTCGTGCAGCCGGTGACCATCCCGTGGGTCACGTGGCAGGCACCGTGTCCAAGCCCTTGGACATGCGTCCACGGTTCAGCTGTGACCCAGCTTGTGGTCACGTGGCTGTGACTGTGTCCGAGCCTCAGCTCTTTCCTGTCCGGGCCAACATATGATTGGAGCCTTGGATACGTGCCGTCTACCATGTTCGGACCCCGAATCTCATGCGTTCGACTCAGTCTGTGTCTTTCCCTGGGACAGGATCGGGAGACCGTGTCCTGGAGTCAGTTCTTGTCTGGTCCGTGTATTCGTTCGTATTGTCCCTTCTAGTAGTTGTTTTGTCGTCATTTTCAGTGTCTCAACCGTTTTTCATGCCGTTTGTTCAGCTGGAGTTGTTGCTGAGTTCTTGAAGACCGTTCTGCACGAGGACCTAGATCTCGGATGGGATATCGACTCACAAGGCAAGCCGCGCTGCTTGACCAAACTTTGATCCTAGTTTTTAAACTGCATGTTTTGTTTGAAACCATAATTTGCATGCCTAGTATTTTAAAATATGCTAGCAACATTCCCAAGCCGTGCCTATTTATCGTTCCACATATTATGAGCCCTAGGATTGCTTTAGTACTATTGCTTTACTTTTATGCTTAGCCATGCTTAGTTGCATCTATTTACAATACTTCACACCTTAACACTATAAAAATGGAATTTGTGTTAAATGCTTTCGAACTGTGGTTCAAATGTGTGAGTTTTGCAAAATAACTCTATACAAACTATTTAGCTGGGGCAGGCAGGAGTATGAGATGCTGGGGGACTCTTGAGAAGTCTCTGTGAGCGTACCTGTTGCGGGTACATGAGAGGTTCCAGGCTTGGATCTTCTGAGAGGTTTGTCGGTTGTTGGTGTTGAGGATGGAGAGTGTTTGTCCCGGCATATGAGGACCAGGTCCTCGTGTCACATGCCTACAGTTCTTTACCAAGCACACCACGTTACCCTGTATGGGCCGAGGCTTGATCTTGAAGCTTACTGAGACTGGTTGTTTACCCGTGGATTGGCGGTGATGTGTTAGTGTGGTGTAGAGTTACGACTCCCCACATGAGATCGAGATACCCCACCTGATCAGTGGTAGGCTCTTCACAGCTCCAGGACCTGGCAGTGTAAGTGACTGCGATCCCTATCCTGGAGGACAGGCAACGCCAGTTAAAGCTTGTGGAAGGGTCTTGTGTGGTGGTCATACCTGGGCTAAGGCCTCAGTTCCTTGTATGGCGCCACATCTCGTGAGTCTAGGTGCATACACTCTGCAGAGTTAAAGTCAATGCGCATTGCCACGTCTCGTGTAGGGACAACGCTTGAGAGCTTCCACGATGATTAGTGTTGTTTTCTTCCCTCTGCCTTCTGTTTTAAATGTTTTGAACTCCGGCCTTTGAGCTGTGGCTGGGTATGGAGATTACACCGGCATTTAAAATGAACTCCCGTTCGGGATAACAGAGATCCCTGCGAGGCAAGATAATAAAATTGGACTGTTGTAAAAATAAAACTTGCATCTTAAAAATAAAATGTTTTAAACTTGCATTTAGCACTTCAGCCGGCTTTCACCCTTGAAACTATTCTTTGCATGCATACATTGTTGCTAGGTAGCGCGCGGTTTGCTGAGTATTCACGAACTCACGGCTTTTCACGCCCTTCTTTTTCAGAGGTTAGCTAGAAGATCGTTCTCGTCTGCTTTCCAGCAGTGGTTTGAAGTTCGCTCCTACACTCGAGTTGCCTGTGGAGGAAAAGGATTGTCTTGGTGCTTGCGCTAGCCCTTTATTTCTGCTGCTGTTTCAGCTCTTGGATTTTCGGTAGTCTTGACCTGCTTTGAGAAGTTCAACAAGTTCTATGGATGATATCGTTGATTTAATTTATTTTATGCTTGTTTACTCATTCTGTTATGGTTTCTTGATTGGTCACTTGTGATAAACGTGCTTGCCAACATCTGGGATTGGTGAAAGCACATGAGATCGGGTCTTATCGAAAGGTAAGAAAACCCGGTCGTTACATACAAGATCTAGGAATGTATGGATGCTCTTTGCTTCCTGTGCTTCACTTGACGACCTTTGGCTGCCACAAATGATCTCCCAACTTCTCTGGCCACAGGTAACCACCACAACAGCTCCCACAACGGTTTAAATAGGCTCCAAGCCCTGAAAGACCCGTTGAGTACCGTTGCCAAAAAGCTAACTGTTTTTTGCAGTCACCAAACTGTCCGATAACTGGGACCACTAGACTGTCCGGTGACACCTGTCTTCGACTGGCAGAATACATCCTCTTTGGAATCCATTTTATACGACACCGGACTGTCCTGTGCATACCTTCATCGGACTGTCTGGTGACCTTCTCTTTTGAGCTTCCAGCGACACCTCTTCTGGACTTTCGGCTTCTGGCTCACCGTACTGTCCTATCATTGCACCACCAGACTGTCCAGTGACAACGTCACTCCAACTCCAGAGAGCACCTCTCTTTGGACTCTGCCTTTAGCACTCACCGGACTGTCTGATACTCTCGCGGACAGTCCGATGACTCCATCTGACCGGCTACCAGAATACAGCTTCTCTGGACCCCAGATACCTGTACTCACTGGACTGTCTGGTAATATCAACGAACTGTCCGATGACCCTCAGATGCTGAAACTTGACATCTTCAAGAACTCTTGGCTTCCCGCTGCAACTCTTAACATCTTTAAGCTTCCATTGATCACTCAAGTACCTTAGAGAACCAAGAGCATGCATACACCTTAATTCTTGTATAACCGAGACAAGTGACTTGACTCCTCTTAATAGTACTGGTGTTTCCTATAGATTCAAGGCCTAAACCTAAGCCACACATGGCTCTAGAACATCCTTAGCATTGGACAAGCTCCTTCCTTGAAAGAACACCGGAAACCCGAGCATCCTTGAAACAACCAACTCGCAGAAGTGGAGAATAGTGTTGATGAACCTACATCCAACGAGTTAGTTCATGGTTCTCATACAATCACCAAAACCATTCGTACCTTTGAGGGGCTTCAATGGTCATGAGGCTAACAATCTCTCCCTTTTTGTTGATTGATGACACAAAAGATTGAGATGATACAAAAGATAGGAAAGAAAGCACGAGACAACCTTAAAAGAAAGGGTAGGCACAAGTTATCTTACCATTTTTTGTCGAGAAGCTCACAAATTTCATGAGATTTCATATCTTAGCTTTAAACTTCCCCTTGATAAGTGCATTGCTTCTCCATTTCTTTGACTCCCTCTTCTCGTCATCTACAAATAGGAAATAACCGCAAAACGAGTAGGGGGCCGAGGGGTAGTAATGGAAAGATTTGAGAAAATAGGAAAGATGACTCCCTTTAATTTTTTCGTCAAATTTTTCTCCATAAGCTAATCTTATTATCAAACAATCTTCCTTGATCATCATTTCTTCCCTTCTCGATCATCACCATCAATACTCATACTTCTCCTCCTTTGTCATCTACCAACAAAAAGAATACCACAGGAGGAGAGTGGAATGGACAAATCATATAGAGGATAAGTGAGCATGGAGCAATATTACTGAGCGATCATCAAGAAATCCTTCTCTTGTCCTTTCAACTTCTCTTGACTCTTACTGCCCCTCGAAAGATACCTCTTTTGACAGGTTTCTTTCATACAAGGATTTAACCAAGAAACTTCCTCTTCTTTCGACAAGAGAGGGTTAGTGATGCACATAGGAATGTATGAACCACAGTCTTTGAGCCGTGTAAGTAGATTTAACCTTAGAGCTCAAAAGATTTTGATTCAATGGCATGAACCTCACAATTACTTTAAAGGATGTCTAGGGGCAATAAACTTATATTTGATTATGAGCAACTCCCCCTGAAATCATGCTTGACGCCAAGAAACTAGATGCAATGCACGAGATGCACTTGAATGCACAAACAAGAACAAAAAATGCATTCTCATGATGAAATATTAGAAAACAATTACCCTCATCACATTGAAATCCCCTTGCAAGCTTACTCACAACGATCCTCATCTCTATCCTTGGGCACCCCATGAACATTCTTTCCAAGCTTTCCAAGATCACTGCTATCTCTAATGGGTTAGATGATGGTCCTACAAAACAAGAAGAACAACAAAAACAAAGCAAACAAGTATATACAAGAAGATGCTAAGCTTTGGAGATTACTCAAGTGAAGTCTGATAGATCGAGAATGTTGAGCTCTCCTCTTAGCCTGTTGAAGTTCTTCTCATCAAGGGGCTTTGTGAATATATTGACCAATTGATCATTGGTTCCACACTTATAAGATCAATATCTTTCTTGGCAACATAATCCATTATTAAATGGTTCTTGACTTCAATATGTTTCGTGTGACCATGATCACCTTTATGAAAAGCCATGTTGATTGCACTTTCACTATCACAATATAGTAGAATTTGATTATATTTCAGTCCATAGTCCATGAGAGTTTGCTTCATATAGAGAAGTTGAGCACAACAAGCATCAGCTGCCATAAATTTCGCTTCGGCCGTTGAAAGAGCCACGACATTTTGCTTCTTATAGCTCCAAGCAACCAAAGATCTTCCAAGAAATTGACATCCACCGAAGGTACTCTTTCGACTCACTTTGCATCCAGCGAAATCCGAGTCGGAGTAGCCAATGAGATCAAATCCTCCATCTTTTGGATGCCAAAGGCCCATAGTTGGTGTTTGAGGTGATGTGTACGTGGTTCCCGATCTTCCATTAGGTCGTGGTAACTCTCGATTTGGTGGAGACGCGGCACACAATTGATCCGGTCTCAAATCAACCGTGCACACACGATTGACCTCACCAAGAAAGCTAATCTTAGCCTGCGAATCGAAGAACACAAGCAAGAACAAGGAAGAACGCAACTCAATTGCGAAATCAGAATTAAATCACAAAGTTGAAAAACCAATAAACCATCAAACGGTGAAACTGTTTGATAACAGATGAAAACTAATCAAAACCTATCTCTAATGATGAAGGCTATTGTTTATATAGAGATTAGGACGTCCTTAGGGGGCAAACCCAAATACTAATGGGCCTAGGAAAGATACATGGCCCAAGAGACAAAAGATGGTGTCACAGCAGCCTAAACAATTCTGGACGTCATATTGTTTCGATGATTCCTAGAGATCTATCAAGTACTTTCGCACGTGATTAGATTCTTTGGAAATTTTATCGCCTTAGCTTTCCATCCATATCTAGAATGTCCAAAACCGAGCTCATATGCGACTGGGGGATCCATTTTAGTGCAAGCTGCACCTGGAGTCCGACTCAGACTTGAACCTGAATTGGATTGGATCTCCTTTGGTGTTGAGCGTGCCTTGTTGATCTTAAGCATCTCCAAGTCTTTCTTCATGCATCCATTGACCTTCTCCAATGTTCCTAATCATAATAAAGTTATTAGGTAACAATCTATTCTCAAAGGAAGGAAGACATGTGTTTAGGAACGAGCTCACCTCTAATCTCAACTGTCGTGCATGAGTTCCATCAATACTAATTTGAGTAGTGTTGTGTGTATCTAAAGGAGTGATGATCTCATCATCCTCTTCTTCTTGTTTTGTAGTCGTCCTTGACTCAAGTTCATTGTCGGGACCTCGATTCCATCATGCTCTGCAACATGCATGAAAAGGTGGAGGCCACGGGGGTATTTGAATGCAATCACTTGGTGGCTCAAAGATCTTTATAATCTCATCATTCTCCCCTTCTTGATGGAAAGCCGTCCTCGTCTTGCTCTCTTGGGTATCATGATACTTCTGCAAATAGTTAGTAACAGGAGCAGACAAATAGCTAAAAAGATCAGGACATGCAATCAAGACATCTTTGCACACTAAAGCATCACATGAAGTATTTGTATCATAAAAATCAGCACGACTAATTTTTTGGAATAATTTTTTCTCCAAACAATTCATGTTATATGAAACATTATCATCAATCACACCAGAAGGTAAAACGTATTTTATCCCAGCAACAAATGACATGACATTGTAGTTGCTATTCTAATCTCCTAGTTTGTCATCTAATCGCACAACATAAGAAGTTATCAAATTCGAACAAATGTAAACCCTTTTCACCATAAAGACACCTCTAAAATCATAATTGCCTATAAAATAAAAATTGGTTCTAGTTAACAAAGGCAATTCAGGTTTCGAAAATATCATCCTCTTTACTGTAGCAAGGTCATAAAAAGAATCATATTCAATATAACCTATAGCGTTTGGAAAAGATAGCAATTTTAGCTCATCATTTTCATATGTAATGGGTGTGAAATATTTAATTTCAGCACTGGTGAATGGATAAAAATTAGGAGTATTAAATTCATTCACTTCTTGTTGCATAGGAAGAATAAAAATATCGACACACATCCTTTCCTTATCACAAGAACTAGTGGGCA
>BCLG01000697.1:8239-54649 GCA_001602295.1 Zoysia matrella | reverse complement strand
AGAACTAGTGGGCAAATCAAACATTGACAAAGATAAATGGATAAAAGGTGATACCAGTGGTTGCTTTACAAAAGTAGGATAGACAAGAAATTTGAGCACAATAAAAATATTGTCACCTTTTGTAGATCGATGTTCAACAAGTTTCTTTTTATTTTCGACAATGCCTTTTGGCGTGTTATGATCAGTCTCATCTTGGGCTATGCATAGAACATTGTGTATCTCTTCTTTCTCCATGATATGTATCACTTTAATCTTCTTGTTTGATCTCAATTTCTTAGAAAATGTTAAATACAATAGGAGGTGCAATAGAAAGCTCCTCCTCCAAAGAGTATACATCACAACTGGACATAGCTTCAGAAAATGTATCAACAAAAGTTTCTCTCATTAAAATTTTAGCATCACTCCATGTCTGAGGATATTTTTTAGTTAGTCATAAATATTGCCACCAAGTTAAATCACTATCAACTAATGCACTAGCAACATTCAAAAGCTTTCTCCTTTCACACATACGGCATAGTCCAAATAGATTATCCATCTCTCTTTCCCAAGCAATATATTTAATAAAATCTAAATCATCATATAAAGGAAGAGAAGAAAGAATATAATTACTCGTCGAAGGAGATGATGTAGCAATAGTCTAAACCTCATGCGTCTTTTGATCATGTGCAACATCTCTTTGAGGTGGATTGCATCTCTTAAGACTTGCCAACATATTCTCCACAAACTCATTGAGTTTTTTAAAGTTTGCATCGATATTATCAAGGACTCTTTGCAAAGCACTACTCAGATTGTATTCACCTCTTTTTTTTCATGTCATGGTTAGAAAAATAGCACATAGACAGTACTAAATATTATTTCTGCAACTACAGTGTGATGGGTGGTGAAAATTCCGCAAAAGAAAATTTCTTGCAAGGTTTTTGCCAAAGTAAAGCAAAGGATGGTGCAACTAGTGGCAGAAGAAATCAAGGAGTCGTAATTCCACAATTGCAGGGTCAAATACAGTGCTGATCCGAGGTGGCTATGTGGAGCTTGGAGGGCTGAAATAATGATTAGTGGAACACAATTCTATAACAAATAGTATTATCAAATAAGTGTTCTAAGTATTATGTTCTAGTTACTGGCCCAATCTTATAAAAAATCTAAATGTTACAAGAATATGAATGAAGATATCAAAGGGCAGCAACAACACAAACGATAAAGCTCTAGAAATCAGCAAACTAATCAACACTTGAAAAATCAGCAAAGGTTAATTTCCGGCTTCTAGATCTTCAAAAAAAATTTATTTTTATTTTATTTTTCTGATATTTTTCTCTGAACCAAAAGCACAAAAGATGGTACACGACTAAATTTCAGATCAATATGATGAAAGATGCGGCTTGGAGAAAATCTCAAATTTTTGTTAAATCTGTGATGAAACTTCGGAGCGCGAAAATAAAAAGTTCTGATCCGAAATAATTGAATCTAGGCCCGTTAGAGGTTGGGAAATTTTGTGTGGATATCCATAAAGTACTTATATATCAAATTTGGTGTAACACTTCGTGTTTCTAAATAAAGAAGCAACGTTGTTTAAATTCGAATTCAAACCTTCCAAAAAGTGAAAGTTCAAAACACCTAAAAACAAGGGCTGTGAAATTTTGCGAACTCAAGTTTTGGACTATAATTTCCCTAATGTGGCAGATTATAAGAAGATACTAAGGTTCTGTTCAAAATAAAAGGTTCCAATCCAAATCCTGTTTCTTTAATGAGCGGCCTTATTCTAAATTCTTTAAATTCAAATCCAGTTCGAAATTCTACTTGCTCCCAACACAAAAGTTGTTCATTCCAAATCTCTCTACCATGTTGCCAAGTTTCCGAAATTTTAGAGCTTTTGAGGAACTCTTTTCAGACCTCAAAAGATGGCTAAATAATCTACCTTCAGCAGATGGGAAAGTGTCCTTATCAATTAGCCAAGTTCAAAGTTACATATCTTTCATCCTCCTTGGCAAGGACCGGTGCATGCGATTTATGTTATAGACCACATGTTTAAGATACTTTCTTCAAAGTTTTGAGCAATTTCGGGCTTGTGTGCTATTCCCTTTTTTGTCCCAAATTGCTTAAGCATTAAGCTTGGCTGACCATTTGTTCAGATCCTTAACAGTCACCTGTCTTGTGACTTTTGCCGGATTAAATCCAATTCAAATTGCGTCTTGACTCCAAAGAAAAATTTGTTCCTTTACTCTCTGTCCTTGCAAAATTTCAAGATTTTCAGAGTGGTGGAAATATTTCTTTCTTGTCTTAGAATTCGGTTAACTGATCTGCTTTCAGCAGCTTTTCCAAGTCTCCTTATCCGTTAACTGTTTTCTAAATTCAATATCTTCCATCTCCCTTGGAGTCGGACTGTGCATGTTGTCTAAGGATTAAAACGCATACTGGACTAGAGTCTTGCAAAGTTTCAACCAAATCTGAGCCCCTTGCTAATTGTTTTTCTAGTTCCAAAACCCCTCCTTGTTAAGCTTTGAGAGGATCTCTGACAGGCGGGACCCACCTTTTAGCCTCACTGGCGGCTTTTCTCCTACCTCTAGCCGCCAGCACACCCTCCAGGTGCCATGCACGCCTGCGTCGGCCACCTGCATGTGCGCCACGCACCCCGCGACGTATCTTCCCGAGTTGCCAGCACAGGGACTACCCCCCTCTGGTCGACCCTTTCTCCTTCTCTCTCTCTCGCTCCGTTGTCAACTGGACGCCACTTCGCCTCTAGACGCCACCGTGGAACGGCCCGGCCGAGCCGCCCGAGCCCTCCTACCAAGCAAGCAGCTGCGCCATCTCACACTCAAGCTGCTGAACACACCATCCTATCCTCTTCCCCGAAGCGCCCCTCCAATTTCAAGTTTCCTCAAATTTTCGAAGCTTTCAGACCCGCCGGCTGTCCCCTTTAAATCCGGCACCCATCGGGTGGTGCTTCCTCGGTTACTCTTCGATTTCGGTAGTTCACTACCAGGCGTGCCTCCTAAGCTTGTTAATCGACCGATTTATTAGGTCTTGGTGCAGAAATTTCAAAGTTGACCGCCGTCGGCCACCTGTTACCACTACCCCGCAGACGAGGCCTCTGCTGCGGCCCTCCTCGACATCCTCAGCACCCGCGCCGCCCGTCTACATGCACTGTTGAAGCTTCAGAGCCAAGTTTTGTGGCATCCCTCCCTTCCGTTGGAACTCCCGTCCTCGCCGGAGTTCGTCTCGGGTCGCCTTCCGCCGCCGGCTACAGCTCGGTGTGAACCTCACCTCTGCGACCCCACCCCCATCTTCCCCGATCTGCGCAGAGCATTTTGGTGCTTCTCCCCAGGAGTTTTATCGTCAGGAAGCAACGCCGGCGAGCTGCGCCGCCGCGTGCCGGCCACCTTAGCCCTGGCCGGCCAGCCAAGCTCCCTCTGGGGATCCTTTGTTGCTGCGCTGGATCCTTTGCGCTACCCCTGTGGCCCTATGTGTGGTGTGTCTCCGCTGGCTGGAAAGAATTGCTATTACGAAATAATTTATTTACTTGTCCAGAAACGGTTTTAAATTTCTAAAATTCATAGAAATTTCACTATAGCTCCAAAAATTGTGAAATAAATTTTGTTAGGATCCTCTCAACTAGAACAATATTCTGAAGCTAACAAGTTTTTATTTTATGCATGAAATTAATTTAGTTATTTCAGATCATTAAATAATTCATTAATGAATTATCATTATTCCTTGGCATAATAAAATCTTAAAAAATTTACTTTTATGTTTATTTTGTCAAGATTTCTGTTTTAGAAAAGTTTTACATTTTATTTCTAAAATAATTTCTATAAATGTTTTATTGTGTTTAAATGGTGTTTAATTCATTATAAATCCATTTGATTTCAATAAATCCTAAATAATTATCAAAAATTCTTTTTATAACCTTTCTAATTTTGTGAACAACTCAAATTATATTTTATGTTTTCGAAAACCTTTTTAAAAGGAGTGTTATAACTAAATTTACTAGCCATCTTTTAAAAAATAAAAAACTGTCATCGCATGTAATTTCAATTCAAGTTAAAAGCTATTATAATTCTTTTTCTTGAATATCATATTATATAGGACCCGACCCATCCAGAGAGGAGCATGGAGGTGTTCCTTTAGAAAGGAAGCTAACTGTGAGCAAACCCCGGTGCATTAATCATGTTTTAAATTTTATTTTGTCACTATATATTGTATGGTTAATGTACTGCGCATTACGTTCTAAGAGTTGTTTGAAAACCATAAACTGCCCATATTGAGTGTATATTGGTTCAGGTAACTCGATGTAGAGCTAGGCTAAATCATATTTGACGGTAGAAATCGAGTGGACGAAAGGTCACTCGCGAGCTATAGGTCTAGTAGAAGTCGAGTGGACCAAAAAGTCACTCGCGAGCTATAGGTTTACAACATATTAGACTTAGGTTTGTTTTATCTCACACATTACTTAACCTGAGACCTGGCGGGGATACTATATAGGAGGGTTTGAGAAGGCTAGGCCTTCGCGGTGGTAGTCCCGTATGTGTTGGTTAAGGACCGATACGAGCGTGACCCTGTTAAGCAAGTTTGAACAGTACCGAATGCATACTGGGGACATGAGACCCAGAAAACCGATGTAGCTCGATATCGTAGTGGTTGGACGTAACCCTACCTCTCTTTCGACGGGGAGTAAAGAAAAGCCTTGGATTTAACCATGGATGCACCCGGCGTGGTGATCACATGGAGGACCATGTGCTTGGGAGAGGTGCGCGTTGGACCAGCCCTATGGTAATGTTGTGAAAGGTTGCCACATGCGGCTTTCTGGGAGCTCATACATGTCATGTATTTCGGGTTTTTCCCAGTTGGTGTGAATCGATTATAATCACTGCCCCTGACAGTAACAAGTACCGCTTGTTCGCTGTGTCATGTCGTAGTAACAACTAAACCTAATTAATAATAAAAATTGTTTGCTTAGTTTATAGGGCAAATTAAATTATTATTCTTTGAACTTAACTTACCCCTAAAAGATGAAAGTAAAGATCCACTGATAGTGCTATGTTTTATGCAAATGGCCATGCCATGTGAATCAACCTCATCATATGGGAAGATCGGGTACCACGTACACATCAAGTGGTAATCAGAGCTTCAGGTATACCGTTAGGTTTACATCTACCCTTGTCAATTTTGGATTCATCGTATCGTCCACAGAAAAGCCGCAATAAAAAAAATAGTAGATCGTTAGGTGTTCCCCTGTCCAAGCCTTGTTTAGCTTTTGCATAATATTATTTCAAAGTTTGTAGTGTTGAGTTTGTCTTTATTTTGTGTTTTGGTTGCTGGATTCCAAAATCTTTTTGCATTCAGATGTTTTCCTTCGTCGTTCACCTGTCTTTGTGTTCAATCTGATATCGTATCACATCTGTTATTTGATCATTTTGCATCAATTTTGTCCCACCCACCCACCCCATATTTCGACCACAAACAGATCCACCCTTCACAGATCCACCTCTCCATAATCATCCACTACTCTATTATCCACAAAATCACCACCCTATTTCATCCTGATTGTGTTTCACGCCCTCCAAAAATGTATCTTAGCATCCTTCAGTAAAACAGGCATAACTTTTTCATCGAACTCGAAATCAAGCGCATTTTTTTAAATTCTCATAATGAAAAGATGGGTTCTCCCTGATTGCGCCATGGTTCGAAAAAAATTTCAAGGCCAAAACCCCCCTGGAAGTGGATCTTTGTGAATTTACAATTTTTTTTTGTGCAATTTCAGACATCTTCTTGATTTTCCACATAACACATCCTTTATTGGATCGGTCTGAAACTTCTTGGTGTTCCAGTTTATGTGCCTCTGGCAAAGAGAAAATTAGTGGAAATTCAAAAGAACAATAAAAAAGTGACATCATTGTCTTGTGCTGATTGCTGATTTTTGGAGCCATGTCTGTTGCTGATCCTTCGCATCTGGATTTTTCATAAGATTCGACCAGCAACTAGAATTTTATACTTGGAACACTTGTTTCGCATTACTATCTGTTATAGAATTGTGTTCCACTAATCATTATTTCAGCCCTCCAAGCTCCATATAGCCACCTCAGATCAGCACTGTATTTGACCCTGCAATTGTGAAATTATGACTCTCTGGTCTCTCGTGCCATCAGTTGTGTCATCTTTTGCCTTGCATTGGTAAGAACCGTGTAAGAACTTGGTAAGTCGTTTCCTTTTGCAGATCTGCCACCACAGATCCCACAGCACCGTATTGTAGGGATAATATCCTGCTTTGCTTCTTTGTTGTTTCTAACCATGGCAGAAAAAGGCTAAGTCTGATAGTGATAAGGGTGAACCTTCTGATGCTGCCAACTTTCTGAACACTTAGCTGAATGTGTCAGTTAAAATTAACTTGCTGACACTCTTGTTAAGTTTAATCAGAGGATGACCGAGCAATTCAATGTAACGGAGATGCTCTTTCGGACAACGAACCAGAAATTACAATGTCTCTCAACTCGTATGACAACCCTTGAGAGTGATGAAGTTAATGACGAGAATTACTCTGAGGATGACGTTGACAATGATAGGGAACAACATAACAGATTCCGCGATTGTCAACGCCATAACCACCAAGGTATGGGAGTTAATGAAAATCGTGCTCCTTACGAACCTTTCGCTACGATTAAGTTTACCATCCCACCCTTCTCTAGTAATTATGATGTTGAAGCATATCTTGATTAGGAGATGATTGTAGAGCAAAAATTTACCTCTCACTTAGTCCCTGAAAACCATAGAGTTAGACAAGCTACTAGTGAGTTTCAAGATTTTGCTTTACTCTGATGTATTGATCTTTGCAAAGTGCATTTGCAACCTGATAATTGGGATAGATTGAAAGATGCTATGCGTAACCGTTTTGTTCTTCTTTCCTATAAAAAAGATTTGCGTAAAAAATTGCAACGCTTAGAACCACATGATAAATCTGTTCAAAAATATTTTGCTGAGTTGCAAAAGGGTATGATGCGTTGTGGGATAGAAGAGGACATTGAGGATACTATCTGCCATTTTTATGGTGGGTTGTGTCGTGAAATTCAGGACATTATTGATTATAAAGATTATGATACGGTCGAGCAGTTGTTCCACTTTGTTGTGCTAGCAAAATTGACTTGCGAAGTGGATACCACCAAATAAGAATGAAATTGGGTGATAGAATGGAAAACTATTTTAAGACTAAGTTCAGATTGTATGAGTGGTTAGTAATGCCTTTTGGATTAACTGATGCACCTAGTACTTTCATGTGTTTGATGAACGATGTCTTACGTTCTTTCATTAGAAAATTTGTGGTGGTTAATTTTGATGATATCCTAATTTATAGCAAGGCAATGAATGAACATTTATCTCGCATGCTGTTTTTGATGTTTTGAGAGATGCACGTTTGTTTGGTAACCTTGAGAAGTGCACCTTTTGCACGGATTGAGACTCTTTTCTTGGCTATATTGTTACTCCACATAGAATTGAAGTTGATGAAGCCAAAATAAATGCGATCAAGAGTTGGCTCATGCCCACAATGGTTTCATTGGTGCGGAGTTTTCTTGGACTTACTAGATTTTATTGCCACTTTGTCCAAGATTTCAACACCATCGCCGCTCCAATGAATTTGTTGACAAAGAAGAGCATTGCATTCCATTGGGGCCACACACAAGAGGAGTCCTTTGCCACTTTAAAGTACAAGCTTACACACGCACCTCTGCTCCAACTTCCAAATTTTGGTAAGACATTGGAACTTGAATGTGATGCTAGTGAAATTGGCATTGGTGGTGTGTTGATGCAAGCTGGAAAGCCCATTGCTTATTTTAGTGCAAAGTTTAATGGCCTTGAACCACGTACACATAAGATATACCACTCTCATCCGGGCCAAGAATACCATTTGTAACCATTGGAGTCTTGATTGGCTTTGAATCTTCCATTCCGAAGCGCTTGAGAAGATCTCTTCTGTACTCCTCTTGATAGGTGAATGTCCCTCCTTTCATTTGCTTGACTTGGAATCCGAGGAACAAATGAAGCTCTTCTATCATGGACATATCAAATTCTTTGTCCATTAGCTCTCGAAATTCAACATTATAAGCTTCATTAGTTGACGCAAAGATAATATCATCCGCATATATTTGACAAACAAGAAGATCATTGTCAACATGTCTAGTGAAGAGAGTGTTATCGATACTCCTTATTTTGAAGCCCTTGCCGGTGAGGAAGTTTCTTAGCCGCTCATACCACGCCCTTGGAACTTGCTTGAGTCCATACAATGCTTTCTTCAGCTTGAAGACGTGGTTGGGGTGCTTCGGATCCTGGAAGCCAGATGGTTGCTCAACAAAAACCTGCTCATTAATATAGCCATTTAGAAATGTGATCTTCACATCCATTTGATATAATTTGAAGTTAAAATATGAATCATAAGCTAGCAAGGTTCAAATTGACTCAAGTCGAGCCACGGGGGCGAAGGTCTCGTCGATGTCCACCCCCTCAACTTGAGAGTAGCCCTTGTCCACGAGTCTTGCTTTTTTACTCACGACATTCCCATTTTCATTTTACTTGTTCTTGAAGACCCATTTGTCACCAATGATGTTCTTGTGCTTCGGTCTCTTCACCAATTCCCAAACTTGATTCCTCTTGAAGTTATTGAGCTCCTCTGGCATAGCCATCATCCATTTGTGATCCTCCACTGCCTCATTAATGTTCTTGGGCTCTATCAAAGACACAAAAGGGAAATTCTCACAAGCAATGTTAGCAGCATCATCGTTAGTATAATTTGGCTTATATTGATTTCTCCTAGGCTTTAACCCTTGAGAGGGACTCCCAAGAATCAAGTCACTTATGTGATCTCGAGAAATGGGGTTGTGTCTTTTTGGAGCTTCTTGATGCGGTGGAGCTTGTGGCGGAGAGACATCTTGTGCATCTTGAAAGGCTTGCTCCTTAGAGATGAACGTATCTTGTTGTCGGAGTGGAGAGCTGCAATCTTCTTCAATTCTTGATGTCTTTGTTAGACATGGTGGTGTAGCACTTGGTGTAGGTGATCCTTGATTTCTCGGGGTAGTAGGCTCTTGAGGCAGTTCTCTTGGTGCTTGTACACTTGATGATTATTGAGCTTGATTTGTTGATGTAGTGATCTCTTGTTGTGTCGAGGAGGAAGCTTCTGGTGGAGGTGTAGAAGGATCATCTCTTAGTAAAATTTCTCCCATGGGCATCTTCCGCATTGCCTCCTCTAAAGGTTCATTATCTACATCACAACTATAAAGTTCTTTGTTTACTTGAGAACCATTAGTTTCATCAAATTGCACATCACAAGATTCTTCTACAAATCCGGTAGTTGCATTGAAAACCAATAAGTTTTAGAGTTATCGGAATACCCAACAAGAAAACCAATGTCGGTCCTTTACTCAAACTTGCCTAGCCTCTTCCTCTTCTTAAAGATATAGCACTTACACCTAAAGACCCGAAAGTAAGCCACATTTTGTTTTTTCCCACCAAGAGCTCATATGGGGTCTTCTTCAATGAACGATGTAAATAGACATGGATTGAAGTGTAGCATGCCGTATTGATAACTTCAGCTCAAATCCTCTTCGGAGTTCCATATTCATCCAACATAGCTCTAGCAGGAGTGACGAGGGTCCAATTCTTTCTCTCCACAACACCATTTTGCTCTGGGGTGCAAGTAGCCGAGAACTCATGCTTGATGCCAAGATCATTACAATATTCCTCAATGATAGAGTTCTTGAACTCGTTCCCATTATCACTTCTAACTTTCTGGATTTTTGCTTCAAATTCATTTTGAGCTCTCTTAGCAAACTTCTTGAATTTGGTGATAGCTTGAGCTTTGTCTTCTAGAAATATAGTCCATGTGTAACGAGAGAAATCATCAACAATCACCATGCAATAAAGATTCTCACCAAGACTTTTGTATGTTGTTGGTCCAAAGAGATCAATATGAAGAAGCTCAAGAGGTCTTGATGTGGACATTACAGTCTTGCAAGGATGAAGAGTGGCCAATTGCTTTCCCACTTGACAACACTGCACAATTTGTTCTTCTCAAAAGTGGCATCTTGAATTCCAAGGACCAAATCCTTCTTGGTGATCTTCTTTAATCGCCCCATTCCAATATGGGCAAGCCTCCTATGCCATAACCATTATTTGAAGGACTTTGCAATAAGACAAGTTTGCGGCGCAACTTTATTTGAAGAGAAGTCCACTATGTACAAGTTATTGTGCCAAAAACCATTGAACGTGAGACCCAAGAACTTATTGATCAATTCTGCACCCTTATGATTGAAGAAGCATGCGAAGCCAAGATCACATAATTGGGCAACCGAGAGAAGATTGAAGCTCAAAGATTCCACTAGCATGACATTAGAAATTGAAAAGTCATTTGAGATGGCGACTTTGCCCAATCCTTTGATTCTTCCTTTAGAATGATCCCCAAAAGTCACCTTATCTTTATCCTCATCTTTCTTGATGATGATAAACATCTTATGATTGCCAGTCATGTGTTGAGTGCAACCACTATCAAGAACCCAATGTATTTCACCATTTTTGTAGTTCATCTTGCTAGAATCCATGAGACAAGAGGTGTTAGTATCCAAAATATTATTCACTTGTACTAACCTCAACAATAAGAGCAACTTCTTTTGAAGAACTTTGTCCTCTAGAGCACTTAAGGTGACTCTTCCAAGCATCAGCTTTCTTTTTGTTAGCTTCATCAATTGAGATATGAAGCTTCCCATAAGAATTGATCCATCCCACAAGTTTATCAATGTGAATACATAGATCTTTTGGGGTTTCATTAGGAAGGGTAATGATATTGTCATACTCATCACATAGAACATCAAAGGAATCCTCTAACAAACTACTAGCAATAGCATTATCATCAAGAAGTAAGTAAGAGCTAATAGAGGTAGAGATGTTGCAAACCGATGGCTCAAGAATGTAATGACCATGAATTCTTTCAATCCCACTTGAGATAGAGACATATAGATCATCCTTGATTGATGAAGCATCATGAGAGACAAGAGCACTAGTTTTCTTGTTTGAGAGGAACTTCTTGATGGATTATTCATGAGAAATTTTGAGTGCTCCTACAAAAGAATTGATCTCTTCAACAAGATCATGCAATCGTTTCATAGCAGCACCTATAGTTTCACCATCAAGAGTTCCAAAGGGAGTATAAGAATCTATGAGTTCAAGGTAAATAGAATTTTCAATCGTAATAGCACTTAAGGAGTTGATAGATGAAGAGTTTGATGGGATGTTTATGTTAGCACTCGAATTCACCGGTTTTGTGGCATAAAGGTAGCTTAGCAAGCGATTCTTCCATGAGCCACTACCAGAACCCGATGAAGAACTTGTCTCCATTACTCCCAATCACTTTCTCAAGGCGGTTAAGCCATGAATGAGCACTTGGCTCTGATACCACTTGAAAAGACAAGTGACCGAGAAGGGAGATTGAATCGGGCACTAACACTACTAGACTTTTTCTAACTCTTCCTAGCAACAAGCAAGACCTATCACAAAACTAACCAAGAGCAACACGGCTCTAAACAATCTATCAAGCTAGCAAAAGACAACTGGTATGAGAGCCACCAAGAGGTATCAAAAAGCAACCTATCAAAGCTATGCATAGTAAGTAAATGCAATATGTAAAGGGAGAAGGGATAGGAATGCTCAGCAATTTTTCTAAAGTCTCGAAAGATTGGCACCTTCTCCTAATCCTCGTTGAATCACTCTCGTCGGAGTATTGGTTCCTCCCGCCACTTCCAAAATGATGCTCCCAAAGGTATGCTTCACTTCCTAGAGTGAAGTCACCGGCAACTTGGCTGTAGAAAACAATACCCTTGCGCTAGAGCAAGTCTCCAAGACTCAGGGCGCTCTATCTTGGGGTCCCTTTTGAGAGGAGGACCCAAAACCGCTCACAAACTTGATGTCATCTTCCACAAGGCTTCAGAAGCTCGAACAATGACGCCTAACTGATCTAGGCTGCCATAGACCAAGAGTAACAAGCCCAACACACTCCTCTCAACCTCACAAGCTCTAGGAATATATGGATGCTCTTTGCAACTCTTCACTAGCATTCAAGATCTCACTAGATGCTTTCTTGTGCTTCACTTGATGACCTATGGCTTCCACAAATGACCTCCCTACTTCTCTGGCCGTAGGTAACCTCCACAACAGCTCCCCAACCGGTTTAAATAGGCCTCAAGCACTGAAAGACACGTTGAGAGCTATTGCCAAAAAGCTAACTACTTTTTGCAGTCACCAGACTGTCTGATGACTGGGACCACTGGACTGTCTAATGACTTCTGATCTTCGATTGGTAGAAAACATCCTCTCTGTAATCCATTCCATACGACACCGGAATGTCCGGTGTGTACTTTCACCGGACTGTCTGGTGACCTTCTCTTTTGCACTTCCAGAGATACCTCTTCTGAACTTTCGACTTCTAGTTCACCAAACTGTCTGGTCATTACACTACCAGACTGTCCGGTGATGACTTAACTCCAACTTCAGAGAGCACCTCTCTTTGGACTCAGAACTTCACCACTCATCGGATTGTCTGGGGACTCCCTCGGACTGTCCGGTGACTCCATCTGAGCTACTACCAGAAAACAGCGTCTCTGGACCCAGATACGTGCACTCACCAGACTGTCTGGCGACATTGGCTGATAGTTTGGTGACCCTCCAGATGTTGAAACTTGACATCTTCAAGAACTCCTGGCTTCCCGCTGTAACTCTTGACATCTTCAAGCTTCCACTGATTACTCAAGTGCCTCAGAGAACCTAGAGCATACATACTCCTTAATTCTTGTAAAATCAAGACGAGTGACCCCGCCCCGCTTAATAGTACCGGTGTTTCCTATAGACTCAAGGCCTAAAACTAAGCCAGACATGCTCTAGAACATCCTTAGCCCAGAACAAGCTCCTTCCTTGAAAGCACACCAGGAACCCGAGCATCTTTGAAACAACCAACTCGCAAAAGTGGAGAATTGTGTTGTTGAACCTACATCCAACGTGTTAGTTCATGGTTCTCATACAATCACCAAAACCATTTATACCTTTGAGGGGATTCAATGGTCATGAAGCTAACACCCTACAATTGTGGAGCCACGACTTCCAGGATTCTCCTGCCACCGGTTGAACCAACCCTTGTTTTGCCTTTGGTAAGAACTTGGTAAGACATTTTCTTTTGCAGATCTTCCACCACATACCCACAGTAGTGTAAGGATAATACTTTGCTTTGCTTCTTTGTTCTTTTCTAACCATGGCAAGAAGCGATAAGTCTGAAGCTAGAAATTCCCGTAAAAATTTCCTTGAGTGTGTCTGCCAAAGTCAACTTAATGACAGCCTTGCTATGTTTATTGAGACAATTGGCCAAATGATGAACCAACAATTAGAGCATCTCACCACTTGTTTGACAGCCCTTGAGAGACATCCACCATAGAGGGAGGAAGTTCAAGACATGAACAATTTTGAGGACATCGGTGACAACCATAGAGCACAACAGGACAACAGATTATGGGGTGGTCCTTGTTGTAACCGCCAAAGTATGGGAGGTAACAAAAATCATGCTGTTGATGATCCTTTCACTAAGATAAAGTTTACCATATCACCCTTCTTTGGTATTTATGATGTTGAATCTTATCTTGACTGGGAGATGATCGTAGAGCAAAAATTTAACTTTCACTTAGTTCCTGTAATTCATAGAGTCAGACAAGCCACTACTGAGTTTAGAGATTTTGCTTTACTTTGATGGACTAAACTTTAATAAGCTTTTGACTCTGCCTACCTCCTTGTGAGCAGCCGCTTTGCAAGGCATACTTACAGCTTGATAATTGGGGAAGATTGAAAGAGGCTATGAATAACCATTTTGTTTCCCCTTCATATCTAAGAAAATTGTGTAAAAAATAGCAACACTTAGAATAAGATGTTAAAATTGTTCAAGATTACTATGCTGAATTCAATTCAGATTTCATTGCGTTCTTATTCTTGCTTGTGTTCTTCAATTCACTTACAGGGATTAGCCTTCTTGGCGAGGCAACCGGGTGTTGCACGATTGATAACCATAGGAGAAGTGGTGCTACAACGACAATGTTCAAATTTTGTTGATTTGAGGTTGGATGGATTATGTATTGCATCTCCATCAAATCGAGATTTACCACGACCTCACGGAAGATTAGGAATCAGGACGCATCAGATTTGCCCCTAAGGACGCCCTTAACTCTATATAAATACTAGCCATCATCATTAGGACTTGTGTTTTTCTTAGATTAATCTGTTTCATACAGTTTTGCCATCATGCAGTTTGTGAGACCCCAACATTGTGAGTTGCAACTATGTTGCGTTCTTCCTTTTTCTTGCTTGTGTTCTACGATTCGCGGGCAGGATTAGCCTTCTTGGAAAAGTCAACCAGGTGTTGCACGGTTGGTTGATAACCATAGGAGAAGTGGTGTTGCGATTGTGGGGGTTCGAATCGTATTAATTTGATGCTGGATCGATTGTGTGTTGCATCTCCATCAAATCAAGAGTTACCACGACCTGACCGAATATCGAGAACCACAATGACATCACAAATGACATATGTCCTCGAATTATTATTGACAGTCATATAACAAGCGCTTGTGCCCCACAGCTAAACTTGGAGGTGAGGTAATTCCTAAACACTAGTTTACCTTCCTTTGAGAATAGATTGCTACCTAATGACTTTATCATGATTAGGAACATTGGATAGGGTTAAGGGAAGCATGAAGAACTTGGAGATGCACAATATCAGGGAGGGGTGTTCAATTTCAAAGGAATTTCAATCCAACTCGAATTGAAATCCTCCTCGAGTTCTGGAAGCAATCTGCACTAAAATGGACGTCCAGGTTGCATGCAGAGTCCATTTTGGACATTTTGTATATACATGGAAAACTAAGAAGATAACATTTCCAGTGACAGTTTTGATCTCAAAAATTGACCGGAGTCATCGAAAATTGTTAAAATAGTTGACATTCAAAATCTATCAGGGTGTTGTATCACCATCTTGGGCCATTTGGCCTTGTATCGTGTTAGGCCCATTAGGGTTTCTTCTAGAGGGGTTTTGCACGTCACTCCACCCTTTATAATCTGTAGCCACTGCACTATTAGGACATGAATTTTGCTTAGATTATTCTATTTTTGTACAATTTCATCGTCAGACAGTGAGACCCTAATTTATGATCTTAATTCAGATTTCACATTTGAGTTGTGTTCTTCCTTATTCTTACTTGTGTTCTTCGGTTTGAGGCAAATCACCAAAATCAATTCATACCTTTTAGGGGACTTGAAAGGTCACGAAGCTTACAATCTCCCTCTTTTTGGTGATTGATGACAACCATAGTACTCACAAACAGTCCAAACGAGATGAAAGAAGATAGAGATGAAGCTTACAATCTCCCCCTTTTTGGTGATTGATGACAACCATAGTACTCACAAACAGTCCAAACGAGATGAAAGAAGATAGAGAATAAAATACATCTTGAAAGAACAATTACCCCCCTTCACCTTGATGACTCCTCAGAAAAAATTTGCAACAGTTCCCCTCCTTTGACATGGGTAGGAAACGTCGCTCTCCCCCGGTTCTCCCCCTATTTGGTAGCTCTCTCTCCCTTTTGTCATCTAATCATCCAAAAAGATGGCACCGAGGAAGCAAATAGAGAGGGAGAACGCTGGTTTGATAAGGAAACGTGCATGATAGAAAATGAGACGGGAGCGCACATGCACAAAGGAACCTGTAAAATAGATAAAGCACTAGGAGCCATACACAAAAAACCACAGGGTTAGTACAAAAATCGAGTGCATTCCAATGAGCTAAAAGAGTCGAATGAAACACAAGCTTATCAAAATGTCACAAAGAGCTAATGAAATCCGCCAAAAGAAATCTAGAGCCCTAACTACCCATCCACGGCCTCCCCCTAGACAGCTAGCTCTTAGAATGATACACCTTATTCTCTCACCCAACTCCTACATAAGATCTAATTCTGCGCGGCTGAAGAGCTAGGTGCAGTGACACTCGGAGGCTGCTCCTCTTCTGGTTGAGCTGCCACTGCTGACTAGTCTCCTCTTGGCTGCTCAACATTATCAAAAACGCTCAAGCCTGAAGAAGTCGTCGGGGATGGTCCTTGCCTTCAACAGAAGCTGGCTGATCGGCACTAGCAAGGGCCTGAGCTGCCTCCTCTGGAGAGTATCCGGCCTCAACCACGATATCTGCATCTGAAGCTCTAGGCTGCTCGACTGTGGTGGTTGCTGGCTCTGTTTGTGAAACCTCTGGCGGTGGCTCTATCAATGCTGACTCAGCAGTGGTAGCCTCAAATGAAAGTACTCTCAGAGCAAGCGGAGAACTACCCACTGTCGTCCCTGACTCCAATGCGGGTACTGACACTCTCCACTCAGCTGAAGCAAATAGCACCAACATGGAATACGAGAAAATTGGGGAGAACTAAGAAGAAGTGACAGGAACACTAACTCCCTCAGTAGTTATAGCTGAGCGCAGTGTAGAGAAACGATGAAAGCGGGGCTGAGAGCAGTGTAGAGAAACTGGACTGCTAATGCTGACTCTGGCTCTGCAACACAGATGTGAATGCTGGCACTGAAGAATACTGAGACTGAGGTGCCGTAGGCTGGAGTTGTGAAGGCAGGGGACCAGGTAGCATAGTCGTAGGAAACGCTGGATGAGGTGACATACCGATCCCTTAGAGATAAGATGCAATAGCTCTGAATCCGACAGACATATATGAAATAGCCGCTGCCATCTCCAACTGAGTGCGCTGCAACATCTCATAAAACTCTCTGTTCTGTTGTCTCCTCTCCTCTGCTAACTCCCTCTCGATTCGAAGCCGCTCCTCCATATGGAGGCGCTTGAGTCGGATCCTCTCCTCGAACTCGGCCCTCTCTCGGTGTATCCGCTCATCCTGCTCCTCTCGGTACCTCCTCTGCTCGGTATACTCTGCCTAAATAGCATCCAACCTAGCAGCAAGTGCAGGATCTAGTGTAGCTAGAGAAGTCAGAGTCTCGGCCTGACCTGGAGCCTCAGTGCTCCCAGCTCCCTGTTGTGCTCCCTCCGAAGCCTCAGTCTCAACATCCTCCGGGGCTGTGGTCTCTCCTCCAGGGGTGCTCTGTGAACCAGACACTCGAAAAACCCTGGAGTCGGATGGCTCAGCTGGACTGAAGGAGGTGGTGATCTCTGTCAATGCTGAATACTCCTCCTCAGTCGTCACTCTTGCACTCGCAACAGACATATGTAGGGGGCAAGGTAACTGTCGAGCGCCAATCCCCTCATATACAACATCCTCCATCTGAGCAAGTAACAAGTCTGTCAAATCAAAGACCTCATGCCTCAGCAAGTAGCAGAGCAACTACTGATGTAGAATAATGACACGCTCTCTGTAGCCAGCTCTAGGGGCTATCGTCTTGCCCAGCAACCCTCTCAAGACTCGTGCCTCGTGTGTCAATCTCAGAGGGTGCCTAGAGTAATGCTCCCCATGTGGTGGCGGGTACGCAATACTCAATCTCTCATCGCTCGGCTCCATCTCTCCAAAAAGATGATATGGTGGCAAGAAATCTGGATGGACCAGAGCGTGGATCCGTGTTTCAAAAGATATAAACTCCAAAGCTGCTATGACATCATATCTCTCAAATTGGTGTGGCTCCTCTCGATACATAAACCAAAGATAAGACCTATCGGAGGAGATCCACAGGCAAGCATAGAACTCCAGAACTATCTCCTCGCTGTACCTCAGTGGCTGGGTGACCAACTCTGATAATCCTAAAAGATAAGAGATATGCTTCTTCATGTCAACCCCAGCTTCTCTGCTCAGTGCTTCAAAAGAACAGTATCGATGAGCTGCAAACACTGAGCTCTTGCCCTTAGTGGCAAGATGCCCTCCTGTAGGCCTCGTAGATCCTCCGTTGGATTACTGTCCAGAACTGACCAGCATTCGCATGTTTGCTAGCGGGGACCCAAGCAGTGAAGTCCACTCTCCTCTTGGCCTTGATGGCCGGGCCCTTAGCTTCAGCAAATCCACCTCAACCTTTGTGATCCTGTCCATTGCCCGGCGAGCTCTCTCGGCTCTAGCAGTGCACACCTCACAGACTCCAGTCCTCTGATGTGGACACTTCTGCGTCTTCTGCTGTGAACTCTACTGCCTCTCCCGCCATAGTTCTCGACTGCCTACTGACAGGAGCTCTCCAAGGCTGCACCTCCGCCACTAGAGGAGTGGTCGCCACTCTCTGACGGGTCGACCTTCTCAACTCCCCCTGGTACTCAGAACTGCCTATCCTCAAAGCACAAGGCCTCCTACGTGGAGGAACATCCACATCCGCTGCAGCTAAAGCACGATCCCACTCGATGTCATCAGTCTGCTGCTTCTTCTTCTTCTTCTTCTTAGGCTCTAGGGCCTTGCCCTTTCCCTTCTCCTCTGAACTCGGTCTTTGTCTGCCCATACTGTCTCAGTCTCTGTCTGCCCATATTGTCAATGGACTGAAAGATCAACAGCTAGAACAACTGACCAGCTGACACTGCAAGATAGGATTAAGAGCTTGGCTCTTAACCCGTCCAAGAGAGATCTGGACTGCCACAGAAACCACAGAACTGCCGTTGACTCTATCCTGACCCACTATTCAACTGTCACTGCACCACATAGGAATAAAATATAGAAGTAAGCACAAAAGGTGAGCGACTCTAAATGAAGTCCTAGCGATGGAATCAAAGACATATCACCGATCAAATAAAGCAAATAAGGTTAACGGTGATATCGATATACTAATGCTACAATTTATAAGATAGCAATGCATTCAAAACGACAGAAGACTCAATGCCATACTAAAATATGAAAGCAATGACCTCAATATGGCACTAAGTACGGGAAATGTCAATTGGCAATAAAAGGAGAGACCTTTAAGCAATTTATATCAATTTTTGCAATTAATTAACAAACAAGGCATGCGGGGTATTTCTGATGAAATAAAGGTGATAGAACTCAATACCCCAAAAAGAGCTATAATCCGCCGAAGAAATCGCCGAAAAGACAACCGATCACCTCAAAACTAATACCCCACGAGGGTTTGGGTGTGAAGCACGGGTGACGGCTAGAAAGGACATGGCGAAGCAAACGAGCTCGGGTGGTGAGCAGTGAGTGCGGAGCACGGCGGAGAAGCTGCAAGCGGTGCGACGCGCGGTGGTGAGGACGGTGCGAGCTCCGAGCGGCAGCGGCTCTAGGGCAAGCACACAAGGCTTGGGCGACGCGAGGTTGCTGTAGTGGCGAGCACGGACACGACGGCGAGGGCAAGCACTGGCGCGGAGGCCAAAGGCGACGGCGGAGGCGCGCCGCGGCACACGGCAGAGGTGACGACGACGATCGGCGTTGGCTCCAGTAGTTTGCACGAATGTTGAGGTGGAAGAGGAAAACACGTGCGGGATTTAGTTAAGATAAATCAACGGCCCAGATTAAATGAGATCAAAACAGATGGTTGCGATTTCGCCGATTGAAGAGATCACCGGACTGTCCAATCCAAAGAATTTGTCCGGTAACTACAAAGAGTCGGACTGTCTGATGTCTAGAAAATTCCAATTCTAGAGGGGCACCTGCTTTCTCTTCTAGTCACCGGACTGTCCGGTGATATCGTCGGAATGTCCGATGTCTGTTTGATTCCACAAAGTGACTGATCCAAAAGATATAGTCACCAGAATGTCCGGTGAAGGCACCGAAAAGTTCGATGACTAAAGGAATTGCAGAATCAAGGAATTCTTTCTAGATTTCAAGTGTCCTCACCAAAGAACCAAATAAACACCACACTTGTCTAGAAAGGAAACTCTCAAACACTTGTTTGCAAATAGATAACTTACGTAGAGTTTAGCATTTCCGCAAACCGCAAATAAGATCGAACGATAAACACCAAAGCTAGAAGGGGGCTCAAACAGAAAATGTACAGGGTTCAATGGGCACGAAGCTAACAATTGTTTTGGTTACTCTTTGTGGAGTATGTGAATCCATATGGACAATGTAGTCACTTTCTCCATAGAGTAACACGCCTCCTCCGTGTTTCCTATATGCAATGCATGCAAACAAGCTAGTCTAATGCAAGAGAATTTAAAGCATGTCAAGTAGATGCAAGCAAATTAAAGACATTGCATAAAGAAACCTATTCGGTGCCAAGTTTGACCCATCTCAAGCTTATTCACCATATGCCCGCCGCTTTGTTTTGAGATAACCAAACCACCTTCTCAAGTTCTTCCCCATGCATATGGATATCTCAAGGTGGTTAGGCACCGATCAAATTTTTTTTGTTTTTTTCTTTTATCTTTTTACACATGATGCATGATAGTGCAAACATCTAGTCCACGAAGAAGTCCTAACTACCATGCAATGCAAGAAAAGAAACTACTCTACTATGTACAGGAACAACCTTTTGAAGAGTAGATTGACGTTGTAGCTCGATCGACATGTGGTGGACTTCAAGAATCTTCAATTTGCTTCATAATCCACTACCTAGGCCCCCTCACTTATTCTTGGAAACCCAAGAGAGTTTTGGCTTTCTCTCTCGGTCCATGATCACCTTGGGGACCCATATCTTCTTGATTGTCCTCTTGTCATTTGGCGGTCCGAGCGGCTTGGCCTTCACTTTTCTATTCTTGTCTCTAAATGCTTGTAGTGCACATCCTCATGGAAAAGGTTAGCATTAGACATAATCTTAGGCTCGCTCACCTTGGGACAATCCTTGGAGCGGTGACCATCAAGGCAACACTTCTCATAATAGTAGTCTCCTCCATGAGCGGGACTATCCCTTCGGGTATCTCATCTTGGTTGCCAATAATGTTGATAAAGGAAGGATATGATCCTAAGCCCTTGTGGTTGTGGTTGTTGATGAGGTTCTTACTTAGGATTTTCTTTTGTATTTGCATTCCTCTAGTAAGCTGCTCAAATGCATCCATCACGGCCTCTCTCTCCTCTTTGAGCTTCGTGTATTCCTTCAAAATAGATGGCTCAAGAGTAGTACTCTCCTTGGAGACGGTTAGATAACAAGAAGTAGAAGCTTCATTTATGTGCTTAGGAGAATTAAGGAGAGAGTCAAAATCAAGAGCTTCATGAGAGCGCACCAATGCGTTATACTTCTCACTTAGCTCTATGTGCTTCGCTTTGAGATCCTCGTAGGACTAACGTAGAACACCATGAGAGTGCTTAAGTGCATTGAGCTCTCCCTCAATCTCTCGAACTCGAAATACCGCAACTTCATGCTCCTTGGTCACCATCACGATCTTCTTGGTCTTCTCGATGATAGTCTTGTTGGCCTTCTCGAGGAAGAGGACAAGATCATTGTAACTAGGTCCATCATCTTCATCATCATAGCTCTCCTCTTCTTCCTCAAGATCATCTTCCTCATCAATGAAGCATAGCGGAGGTGGTGGTAGCTCATTGATGGAGCTTGTCATGGCAATACCCGCGAGCTCTTCTTCACTAGAAGATGAAGAGTCCGAATCATCATCGCTGAGTCACTCACCAACAATATAGGCTTTGTGTGAGGACTTGTTCTTCTCCTTGCTCTTGCTCTTATTCTTGACAAAGAACTTTTTATTGAATTTTCTCTTAGGCTTGCGTTCTTCATCATCACTCTCCCTAGAGGCTTCCTTCTTGCTCTCCTTCTTGGGTTTGGGACACTTCTTAGCAAAATGGTCTTTCTTGCCACAATTGAAGCACCCAAAATTCTCTTGGAAAATGAGGGTCTTCCCTTGCGAAATAGCTTTTTCATCAAGAGTGCAAGGTCCTCATTATCACTTTCCTCATCCTTATCGTCTTCCACCTTCTTCTTGTTGTTCTTGCCATTGGGAGATTCTTGATCAACTTGAAGGGCAAGATTCTTGGGCAATTGAGAGTCGGTGGAGCTGCCCAACATGTATCCCTCATAGGCCATGAGCTTGCCTCGCATAACATCAATGGTGAGAGTAGTCAAGTTGATTAGGAAGAGACACGTGACGATGGAGCTGTAGCTTGGCGGCAACATCTTCAAGAGCTTCCTCATGATCTTCACGTCATCAATTTTCTCCTTGAGGCCCAAAACATTGATTTTCTCCACCACTACATGCAAACGAGAATAAACATCATTAGCTTTTTCATGAGGTTGCATGGTGATGCAATCATATTTGTTTTTAAGAACATAGTAACGCTCTTCCTTGGCCTCGGAGGAGCCCTCATGGATGTTTTACAATTGAATCCATATCTCATATGTGGTGGATGATGCATTGATTGTAGAAAAGACATTTTTAGAAATGCGTCCAAATATGGCATTCTTGGCCTTAACATTGAATTTAATGAAAATGGGATCAAGTCTCTCATTCTCATTCGTAGCATTGTTAGTAACTTGCCACGCTTTCTCATCGATCAACTCTAGGTAGGCTTGCATGCGATCCTTACAATATGAGTAATCATCCCCATCGAATAAGAGAGGAGTCTCCATCCTGTTCAGCATCCTTACTCAAGCCGGAGAAGCTTGAAAAGAACACTTGGCTCTGATACCACTTGTAAAAAGGACACCGAGAAGGAGGTTGAATCGGTAGACCTATACCACTAATTTCGCTACGAACTAAAACTATAAGACTTGACTGCAACATAAGCAAACCTAAACAAGTCTAGTAGGCCAAGACCCCTAACAATGCTAGTAATCAGAAAATAACAACAAGCAAGCACTAGCATGATAGCCACGAAAAGGAATCAAAGAACAACCTATCACACTACTTAAACGGTAAGTAAATGCGGTAAGTAAAGAGAGTGAGATAAAGAGTGCTCAGTGATTTTTTTTCTGAGGTTTCGGAAGGTACGCGCCTTCCCCTAATCCTCGTTGGACCACTCCTGTCGGAGTCTCGGTCCGTCCCATCGTTCCCGGAACAATGCTCATAAGGGTATGCTTCATTCCCGAAGTGAAGACACTGACGGCCCAGCTGCCGCACACAATACACAAGCGCTAGAGCAAGCCTCCAAGGCTCGGGCGCTCTCTCTTGGTGTCTCTTTCGAGCGGGGGACCCAAACCCACGTACAAACTTGACGACGTCTTTCACAATCTCCTCGAAAGCTCGATCACCAACTCCTAGCCGGTCTAGGCTGCCCACACCGAGAGTAATAGGCAAAGATCACTCCTCTCAAGCCCTACAAGCTCTAGAAGTATATGAATGCTCCCTATCACTCTCCTACTAGCACCAAAGATCTCCAATCTTGCAATGTGCTCTCTTGGTGGTGTCCCTTGGCCTCTCACAACTTGGCTCCAGCAATTTTGATCAAGGGCACACGCGAAAACGCCCCCCTCCACAGTTTAAATAGGCCCCAAGCTTAGAAACAACCGTTGGGACTGTCCGGTGACTTTCACTTTTGGACTCTTAGAGAGATCTTCTCTGGACTTCGACTCACCATTTAACAAACTCTTGCTTCGATTTTTTGAGTCGGAACAAATTAGTTGACTGTCCGGTTATGCACCGATGAACTGTCCGGTGACTGCTTCACCTTGACTCCAGAGAGCACTTCTCTCTGGACTGGCTCCTCCAGGGCTCACCGGACTGTCCGGTGACCGGTGACCTCACCGGACTATCTGGTGACTGAATCTTCAGCTGGTCTTGAGCTCCGGTCTTCGACTTTGCTTCCTCTGGCATCTTTAGTGCTTTTTAAGGATATAAGGAGTATTCACACTCTCTAACACTTGTATGACAGGAGACAAATGGCTTTACCCCCTTAATAGTACCGGCGTTTCTATGGAGTCTCTAGCTAATCCTTAGCCTTGGTCCTCCGAAGCCTGGCAACTCCTCTTCTAGGGTTCGTCCTTGTCAACTACCGAGGAAGCCCACCGTATCGATGTAGAATTAGCAGGGTGGTACCTACAACACAACCGTTACCTATGATTGTTCATTCAATCACCAAAATCAATTCATACTTTTTAGGGGACTTCAAAGGTCATAAAGCTTACATTTGGTTAGATCAACCGGGCAGCTCATGGTTGATAACTATATGAGAAGTGGTGTTGTGATTTCTATGTTCGAATCATTTTGATTTGAGGCCGGATCGATTGTGTGTCGCATCTCCACCAATTCGAGAGTTACCGCGATCTGACAGAAGATCGAGAATGAAGATCGGGAATCAGGCACATCATACATCTATAAACAACCGCACAAAACTAGTGAAATGATGACACACATAGGGCATGCATAATGTGCTATAAAGTGGTACATAAGCTGTAAAATATTCTTTAAAATGGAACATAAGTACTGTGCAAGTTGTCCATAAAATGGAAATAACTAAAGGTGTCTATAATGCTATGGTGAAGCCATAAGTAATAAAAAAAACATATATATTATCTTTGTCCATCATTCAATCTACCAACGGTGGTGCACATGGTTTTTTATTTTTTTTAGTGAGTTGTAGCTGTTGCTGCTTACACATTGTGCATTCTATAAACGAGTAAAACCCATTTATATAAGTATTTCTCAACAGAAAAACAAATGAGCAAGTACAACAATGAATATGGACTAATAATTGAGTTGAACAGGTGGGTCTGCTCCTGCTCCTGCTCCTGCAGAGTACACTAGAGATGCAATGGCATCGTAATAATACGAGGAGACTTGTCAGCGAAATGCATTGGCATGTTGCTATGTATGGCATATAGTGTCTCTTTGGTAGAGCTTTAGATTATTAAGAAATGACTTTAGCTTTAGATTATGTAGTTGAGAAACTTTTAGGAATAAGCGAAAGTTGTTCTACAACTGTTTGGTAAATCATCTTATACCTAGCTCATGGTGTTTTCTTTATAACGAATGGTTATGTTAAAAATATCCCTGCAGCTGCCCTTCCCATGAACAAGAGCATGGACCTGATCCAATGACTTTGTTGATCAAATAACAATGACATGAGCTTTTTTGTAAGGCAATATGCAGGAAAATAAACACAACGATGATCTGAAATTGTGCCAAATATCATCGTTTGGGTATTGAAACTGAAGGCAATAATAGTAAAGATGTGGTAGGTACGATGCATCTTCAGGTTCAGCTACCAAGAATACACGTGAGGCGGACAGAGGACCAAGACCACCAGGCACCACTCCGTCACTCGCGAGTGGCAGAGCCGGGGCCGGCCACCGGACCACGCACCGGGGCCAGCAGCGCGGGAGCCGGCGTCACGGGTCTAGCACCGCGCGGGTGTCGCCCGAGTCGACACCACCAAGGCCAATCGCATGGGAGCTGGCGCCGCCAGGGCTAGACGAATGGGGGCTGCTCGAGCTGGGGCCAACCATCGACGGTAAGCTTTCTCCATGTAGCACCATCGCCCGTAGCCATCTCCATGTCCCTTGGATTGGAGGCCCCTCCTGCGGATCTCGATATTTTCCTTTGGTGGCCAACACTCTTGGAGCCTCCTGCCGGCAAGCACCGCGGTGGATTCATGGCAGTTGGCCCCCAGCCGAGAGGGAGAAAGGGCAGGACGAGTGCATAGTGGTGGGGCAAGTGCCGTAATTTTCTTGAAAGTGCTAGGGAGAAGGGTAAATGATGTTTATGGAACAGGGCGTGAGCGGGATAAGCTGCTGGATGTCCACTTTCGTTCCGTAGCTCATTTTTCCAACCTGATTTTTGGCGCTTTTGAGTATGAGCGGATTTTGTATAATGTATTTGGTAGGGATTATGGGTAATCTATTAGATAAGTTGTTGAATAATCCCTACCAAAAAGGGTCTAAATAATTCCGCGGAACGAACATAATCATTTGATGCCCACAGGGCAACTTAACTAGAGAAATGACCGTTAAGGTTCTATATTCACATGTCTTAGGGCAATAGAAATTCACTGGGTGCGAAGGCACACTGCCCCATGAAGGCCAAATTCAAAAGAAGCGTTTAATAATGCAAGTGACAGGTCCAGTTGTTTATTGTGTACCTAGTACTACCATAATGATCCAAAAGGAAGAAAAGTATTAGGTGCTTAGGAGGTACTAAAGGTACCTCCTCCTTCTCAATTAATTTCATCTATTGATTTTTAAAAATTAGTATTGGACTTACTATTTTTCACCAATTTGGTACTTTCACTAGGTATCTTTTTATTTTTATCCATCAGATCTGATCAAATAGATGGTTGTTGTTACCTTCAGTTATTGTAATATCTCTCAAAAAAGAAACGTAGCGTTTAGAAAAGTACACACTGGATCCGCCAGTTACCCCACAGATTTTTATTTAGAACCTTCACTTTCCAGAACATTTTATTTATCGTGTTGCTTAAAGTGTGCATTATTGTTGTAATTGCTTCCTCCATTCACTTTTAATTTTCATTCTATCTCTTGGTGTGGGAATTGAAGAAAAGTACTAGGAAGAGAGCAAGATGAGTTCGAAAGGTACAAAGTGTATAAGAATGGAGAAAGGTGCGTGTAAAAAAAAGAAAGGTGTATTAGGAAAAAAAAGAATGTGTCACTACTACAAAAACCCCTTTTACAGGCGGTTCTAAACCCCTTTTCGCAGGTGGTTTTCACTTCTGCTGGCATTAGTGATCTCATAAAAATAATGCATTTGTACATGTGTTTATACAAACCGCCCGCACTAATAAAACTACTGCAGCGGATGCCTTAAATACACCGCCTGCACTAATAAAATTAGTGCAGCGGCTATCTTAACGCTCCGCTTGCACTAATGGTATTAGTGCACGCAGACTTTCTAATACAACGCCTGCACTAATACACTTAATGCAGGTGGTTTTCTTAATGACCCGCGGCTACTTAATACCTTGAATAAGAATGGACAGCATGAGGCACTTTCGTTTGTGACACAACCAGGATAGAAGGTTGTACATTAGAATAACAGACCAAGTACTGTGCACGATCATGTTTTCACCAAATAGATTCATGCCGTCCGTACTCAATTCAAACCTTTTATTTTGAATCTCCTCAGCAAACTCTAAGATAAAAAAGATCAAAATTCTTCCACTGAGTTGTATCAGCCAGGTGTCGAAGCTTTGCCGGGTTCATCCTACGCTTCTCAGCATGCTAACGCATGAGTTAAGCATCCCTAGGATTTGAGAACAAATGCCGATCAATCACTGAAAGGTACCACATCACCAAGGAAAGAATCTTCTTCTTTTCACTCAACTTGTTGGAACCACTGTCATCATCAATCTCAGGACCGATAGAGTTATTCTTTTTCTGTGCTCTTTTCTTAATTGCTAGGGTATACATGGTTGTAACTCTTTTTGTATCGACTGATGCCACATATCGGACATTTTTAAATAAATTCATACTCTTGCGATACAACACACAGTGATTTGGACACGCGTGAATTTTTTTCACCCCACAGCGATAATGGGCATATAAGTTTCTTAGCTCTATAAGTGGTGGTTGGCATCTTGTTAGGCTTTGGAAGTATTTTTACAAGCAGACTCAAAAGCTCTGTGAAGCTACTATCAGACCATCCATTACTGGCTTTCAACTTTAGAAGTTTAAGCACAACAGGCAACATTGTGAACTCTTTATCACATCCATTTGATTCCTCGTACAAAAGGTCATTCGATGCCTTCTCCAAAACTTCAATATTAACTAGACCTCTCTCAACCCCCATAGATGTTAACACTTGTGGTTCAACGTGACGCAGCATCTCCTCAAAATCAAATGGAATATCCTCCTCCTCCTCATTATCATCATGATCGTCAGTATTGAGATCGATACTACGATGATCGGTGCTGCCTTCAACTGCCATAGCATCTGGACAATCCACTTGAGACATATCTTTTTCCCCATGTGCTGTCTATATGGTGTAGTTCTTAACAAAACCTCTCTTGATCAAGTGTGATTGGATCACTAAAGTATTTGGCCAGGCAATGTCGTTAGCGCAATCAAAATATGGACAAAATATCTCATTTCTCTTTTCTCTCTTAGCATGATTCTTGGTGGCTTCGACAAATAAAGAAATATTTTGAAGAAACTCTAGAGAAGGTCTTGGGGCATTGTACATCCATGCTCAATCTATTCTTTATTTAAACCTATGCATTAATGTTATTTTTTTTGAATGAAAACTGAAGGGGAATCCCATGCAGTGAATCAATAAATAAAAGAACTGTACAGAATTATATACAAAGCAAAAAAGAGCAAAAACAAAAATAAATCACAAAGAAGCTTGTCAAGCTTCTAAATCACCCCGGAGAGGGGCCTTCGCTCTATGCGAAATAAGATCCAAGAATTCTTTGAAAAGTTGTTTCCATCTGAGAAAAGAAAGCTGGCCACCCTCAAAAATGATGTGATTTCTGTGAATCCATAATGCCCAAGTCGCAATCATAATGATCTCCTTGTAACTAGAGTAGTGAAAGTGTTGCCGCTGCTCTTGAACCATCTCTACTACCGAGAGAGATAAGTCCCAGACAATATGCAAAGAGGACCAACACAATTGTGAGAACTGACATCCAAAGAACAGATGTTTGCTTGTTTCATCCAGATTGGACGGACAGAGAACACAAGCTACTGAGGGGGTATCAAGATTCTTCTGTCTCAGAAGATTTTTGGTGTTCAGACGATCCATGAGAAGCAGCCAAAAAAAGACTTTATGAAAATGCTAATTAATAATTAACAAAATGAAAATTTATGACTTCTACAACATGAATGGAAACTTAGAAGAGGTTAAGAATTATCAAAATATTCTAAATTTTAGCCAATATAAATTATCTAAAATGGCAAAACCTTGAGGAACCCTAAAGAATAAGAAATCTAAGAATTAGGGCATCAATCGCATTTAATCTTGAAATAAATCAAAGGAGGAGTAAAAGGTTACCTTGGACAACAAAATTCCACAATTTTAGCCAATATAAATCTACTAAAGTGGCAAAACGTTGATAAACCCTAGATAATGAATAATCAAGGAATTAGAGCACAAATCACACTTTATTTTGAAAAAATCGGAGTAGTACAAGATTACCCTAAAGAACAAGATTCCAAAAAAGATTCGCGAAGAAAACTTCCCCCCCCCCCACCGATTCCTTTTTCACCTCACCGCCGCGCGCTCGCTCTGGACCAGCAGCGTCGTTCGAGGAACAAGAAGCCGTGTGGCCCCTATTTATACACTGCAGTCTTTGTGCAGGCGGACCTCATAAGGCAACCGACTGCGTAAAAGGAGAAGCGGTTCTCTTAGCTGACAGCTGGCACAAATTACATTAGTGCAGGCGGCCGCCTAAGAGGACCGCGGGCACAAATTATGTTACTGCAGGCGGTGCTCCTATGCGACCGCCTGCACTAATATGTGCCTATGCGCAGGCGGTTGGTTAAGATAGCCACCTGCAGTGAGATATTAGTGCCAGCGGTTCTCGTTATGGGACCCACTTCTGTATTAGTGCAGGCGGCTCGTAGTTATCAACAGCTTGCACTGTCAGAGGGGGGTGTCGGGATAAACCGTTTTTAGTTGTGTGTATTGGAAAGTAAGAATGACAAATATTTGAACAAATTTTCAATGGTAGAATGAAAAATAAAAGTGAACAATGGGAATGTTTATTATATTCATTATCTTTGTTAAGAAATATTTTTGTTCTCAGTAACTAAAAATAATGCTTATCCTAAATTACAAGTTACTACTTAAGGATCATATGGAGGACTTCGATGTTAAAAGGATAATAGCCCTTTTATAACTGGCAGGTTTTTATAATGAACACTTTTTTGTCAGGTCCATTTATAAGTACGAACCTATATTGGTCCATCACTTAAAAGTTCCCTTTCTTTCACTGCAAGATAGTTTGTACTTCTACAATTTCTTGATAGATGTTTTTTAAATTGCTGATGCAAGTTAGTTTAACTATTTTTGTACAGAATAATATAATTATTTAACTTTGAAAGTACATATATTGTTCTTTTCAAGTCGTGGAATTGGGACGCATTTTGAAGAGGCATTTAGGATTATTCGCCTCATATCAGTTCTGGCAGACATTTCAAGACGATTCATCAGCAACAAAGACTGACAGGACCACTAGGAAACGTTTCTATTATTGAACGTCCTCCATTAGATTCTTTTTCCTGGTTGGATAAGGGAACACTATATGTAGCAGCTAGTTTAATCTGATGAAATAAATGTTATCCAAATTATCCCCTGGCCTAGTAATTTCATGCCATCGAGATCCATTAATTCGTTCAAACAATCAGAACCTTAATCAAACATGCCTGATCAGGGATTCAAACGACCAGCACCTGTCTTTAGATGTGATTTCCATATACACACACGGACAACTTGTTTCTCACTAATTTTCACACCGTGCATTTTTCAAAAGTACTATACGGCCTGGCTGTTATTGTTATTCTCAGCTAGCTAATCTATGTAAAAGTATCACCAAAGCTTTTTTTTTGTGTCTTGTTGAGACACCATAATTATATTGCGATCAATGTTTTTTAGGACCAATGTAATATTCAGAAGCCACTTCCAGCTCATTTCAGTATCTGAGAGAAGGACCAGGACGAAGGACAAAATTCCAATGATAGCCCTATGTATGAATATTATAAATTGATATATACCGTAAAACATTGTAGAAGGTACAAGGTGGATTTATATAATGCTAAGATCAAGGGATTATTGTGTCATATTCTGACAAAAAAGGAGTATTGTACTATATTACATGCAAGGGAGAGGTGCATTAATCTAGGTTGGCATGTACGGGGACCAAGCGCGGTGCATCCCAGCACCCTGCATACCTCTGGATGAGAGAAAGGTCAGCAAATAGCTCACTTGGAACCTGTATGTTGTCTTCTTATATATCCCTTTGCAGAAATAGTACACTTTATCAATTGATGTTTTCTTTTTTGAGAAAATCAATTTGACGTATTTAGTATGCATGCCTCAACGCATAAAGTAGCAAACATATGAAACACATGTATATATACGTGCGCTTGAGTTGAACTCACAGATAAATGGCCTGTTTGGATTAACGCTATTTCTTTCTGGAAAGTTTTGTGATTTAGTTCAAATCTGGAATGAATCTAAGAACATCCAGAAACTGACAGGCCCTGACAGACCTTACCGTAAACACGAGGCTTCGACAGGCATTGATCTTTGAAGCATCTGAGGATGGAATTCTGCAAACGAGCCCTCGGTCTGAATTCTGCATGACCTAGCACTCGGAGATCCAGAGAAGCTCCTCCAGGTAGTCGGCGCCGAGGTCCTCCAGCTCAACAACGAATCGCCTCAGCTCTGACATGACACTCTTGTTTCTGCCAATCGCGCTGCCGTTCGCGGCCGCTATCTCGGACTTCTTCCGCCGCTTTCTCTTGGAGTGCCGCGCCTTGAGCTGAAGCACCGGCGAGCCGCCGCCAAGAGCCACACTACTCAGCGAGAGTCCGCGGAGCGACTCGCGCACGCGCTCGACGGGGAAGTTGAGCACCGCGGCGGGGCCCCGGGCGGACAGGGCCGCCTGGTCATACGCCATCGCGGCGGCCTCGGCGCTGTCGAAGGTACCAAGCGACACCCGAGCGCCGTTCCGTGTGGAGTCACGGATCTCCGCAGCGAATCTGCCCCACGGACGCCTCCGTACTCCGATGAAGGCCTCCTTGCACGGCGACGCCCTCTCACGCCGTGCGACGGCCCCCGGCGCCGGCGCCGACGTCGCTGCAGGCGCCTCGTCGCCGCTGCAGGTAGTGCTGAATGACAGGTAGTCGGAGCAGGAGGACGAAGACGACGTCGTGGCGGCGGCCGTGTAGTCACCCTGGCCGTATAGGAAGGGAATTTTTTTTAAATAATACTGTTTTAATTTTTATTAACAGAAATAATATCCGAAGCAATAAAATTATAAAAATATTATATAGTTAATGTTGGATATTCGAAATAACTAATATCGCACGCTGGATATTCGAATTTAGAGAAGTCGTATGTTGAAGATTCGAATAGAAAGAAATCGAACACTGGTTGTTCGAGTTCCGGGAAATCAAGTTGGGCGTTCGAATATGCATGGGCGCTCTGTCACTTCCTCGTCAGTGCTAAAATACATCGGTTAGATGGCTGGGCCTCTAGTTCTATGCATCGGACGGAGCAAAATCCCCTCGCATATCAGTGACAAAAATATCAAAACAACTTTAGAAAATTTTGAGAATAAATGAAACAACTTTAAGAAATTTTGAGAATTAATAGAACAATTTTAGAAAACTTTGAGAACTAATAGAACAACTTTAAAATATTTTAAGTATAATTTAGAAGGCACCTACACAAAGAGTTCGATGAGAGGAACCTAAAAGAATAGCATTGAAAAAATTTGGAAACCTGAGAAAACTTGTTTGAATTCCTAAAGATTAACCATAGAAAAACTTTGGAACTAATAAAATAACTTTAGTAAACTTTAAGAATAATTCGAAAGGCACCTACACGAAGAGTTTGACGAGACGAACCTAATAGAACGGCTTTGAAAAATATAAAAACTTGAGGGAACTTCTTTGAATTCCTAAAAGTTAACAATTGTAACGGATAAAACGGTTGCCATCCATTACAATTATTAATATTTAGGAATTCAAAGAAGTTTCCCTCAAGTTTTCAAATTTTTCTAAAGTTGTTTCGTTAGGTTTGTCTCGTCGAACTCTTCGTATAGGTGCCTTCCGAATTATTCCTAAAGTTTACTAAAGTTATTTTAGTAGTTCCCAAAGTTTTCCTATGGTTAATCTTTAGGAATTCAAAGAAGTTTCCTCAAGTTTTCAATTTTTTTCAAAATTATTCCTTTAGGTTTGTCTCATCGAACCCTTCATGTAGATGTCTTCTAAATTATTCTTAAATTTTTTTAAAGTTGTTTCATTAGTTCTGTCGACGACCGAAATACAAGTTCAGAAGGTCGGCAGATATTGTAAACAAGGTCGAATGTGTAAGTATTGTGAAGCTAATCACGAAGATGACTGATATGAGTGGTTTATACTGGTTCAGGTCTCCCGGAGGATAACAACCCTACATTCAATGAGTGTGTGTTCTCTTGCTTTGTAAACAGATGTCTTGCCCTGTCGGGCAGGTTACATATTTAGAGGAGAGACTTGCCTCCCATAATAATGACAATTACCATGTTATAACACTGGTAACATCTATTTCTAATTACAACGAGCTTAGCTATTAAGCATAACGGCCTTTTAATTGGCGTTAACTCACTGGCAATCAATCGTACTTCAAATGCCACGTCGTGCGTCATGAGGTCGTGGGTAGCAGTTCCACAGATGACTGTTCCTATTTGGGCCAAGGCCCACGAACGTCTTGGATAAATTTTGGTTTCAGCCCACACCTGTTCGGAAGGCGAAAATTGAGACATCGACATAAGCCCCTGAACACATCTCCAAGTGGCTGCCCTGCCTTCGGTCTTCGGTAACTTGATCGATAAGATCGAACCGTACCTCCTCTCTGCCATTGCTACTGCAAACTTCAGGAGGTGTTCAAATGACAAGACTCGACGGTTGGCTTCAATTTTCGTCTTTACTTCTGCCGTCTCGATTCCTGCTTTTGACCGATCCGAGCGTTATGCTTTCCATTGTCAGAGAGCAAAGACTATGCGTCCTTTGGGATCTCGAAGGATCATTCTTCGCTTATAAATAGGGTGGACAGGATGAAGTTCTTCTTCAGAAACACTTTCTTTCTCCACTTCTCTCATATCCGTGCGCAATAACCGCCCAGACGTAACCATGGGCAAGAAGTGCTCCGCCAAGAGGATCCGATCTTCATCGACAAGTGTTGGAGAGGATTCTTCTTCCGCAGAGTTGTAGGAGCCTCCAGCCCCTGCCGTGTCAAGGGATCCGGCGGATCGTATTCCTTCTCCCAGGTTACCCACTGTTGAGGAGCTATATGGGGTCCCTCCTGTTGAATTTTCTGAATTGATGAAGGAAGACGACCCGAATATTGTGGATCTAGAGGCTGATCCCGACACTTCTGCAGATGCTGAATTTTCTCGGCGTCTTCATGTTGAGTTAAATAAAAGCCACCGGAGGGTGTCAGGACCTAATGAGGTGGTAGTCTTGAGTGACTCTGAAGGAGAATATGATGATGGAGAGGACGAGGGCGCTGAAGCTCCTCCTCCGATTCTTCCTCACTCAGCACATCATTCCTTGATGTCTTCCTCAGGGAGAGGAGAAGAAGAAGAAGCGGCTGGCCAGGAGAACCCTGGTCCCTTGGAATCATCTCCTCCTATTGTTGCTCAGAAGAAGTCTCCATCTAAGAATGAAGGGGATGATAGCTCTGTTTAGGTTTAGGACTTTTTCCCCTTAACTGTAGTTGTTGGACCAATAATGTAACTGTGGTAATGAAAAAAATCTTGTATCCTCTTCTATGAAGCTTCCTTCATTCCAAAAATGTGATATGTACTTGTTCGGGCTTACTCTCCATAGCGCATCTCCTTAGCGCATTTCTGCAACTATGGTTAGTCGAAACACTTATACTCAGAATTAGTGTCTTCAGACATTCAAGTATTGATATTTGAATTCTTCAAGCGCGTTAAGCACCTAAGGCATAAAGAGGCACAAACGACCAAACCCATTTAGCGCGTTTGAGCACATCGGGTGTTTGCGGCACGTTGTACCCAAGCCCCTTGTGAGCATTGGGCTCATCGGGCATGGAAAAGAGGATGCCGTGGGTCCTTGTTACAGTGCGTTGAGCACTTCGGGTGTTCGGGCATTGAACCCCTTGCGTGCGTTAAGCACATCGAGTATTTGCCGCTTTCTCTCGGACCGATAGCTGTTCGAACATTGAGCCCCTTTGCGTGTGTTAAGCACATTGGGCGTTTTGCCGCTTCTTCTCAGACCAATAACTGTTCAGGTATTAAACCCTTTGCGTGCGTTAAGCACATCGGGCATTCGCCGCTTTCCCTCAGACCGATAGCTGTTCGGGCATTGAGCCCCTTGCGTGCGTTAAGCACATTGGGTGTTTTGCTGCTTCTCCTCAGACCAATAACTGTTCAGGCATTAAACCCCTTGCATGCGTTAAGCACATCGGGCATTTGCCGCTTCCCCTCGGACCAATAGTTATTCAGGCTATCGGGGTTCCTTTCTTAAGAAGTTTTGACAATTCAAATCTTTACTTTCCAAAAAGATAAATAAGGCAACGTTAGCTGGTTAGCTGCCTAATTGATGAATATGGAAACTCTTTCCAATCTTTTTCATAATGGCAGATCAGGTTTTTTGGGAAAGGATTGGGTAGCCTTGGTGTATTTAAGCACACAAGGTTGACCCGCTGCTCATTTCATAGCTGCAATGGCTTCCTCTCCTATAACAAATTCCTCTGATTCCCGAGAGCTTGACGATTCTCAATAAATTGATCGTGAGTATGATATATGTAGCCCCTTGCTTTCTGTACGTAATGTATATGTGCGTGTAGAAAGGAACTTAGAGCAAATTATACGCACTTGATAAGTATTTTAGGACTTCAGCCCTGTGAAAGACATCCGTGCCTAAAATTGCCATATCAAGAGGTAGATAGGTGGTGCCCATGGTGGGTTGGTGTGATTAAGCTCATAGCTATACAAGATAGCTATTTTGAGAAAATCACTCCTAGAGATGGCCGCAAGTGCCTATCAGAGTCGTATCTTGTGTAACCGTCCAGCGGCCAAGATAGAGAGCCGGAATGGTGATCTGTAAAGATCATTGATGATAAGTGGCTGCAAGTGCCTATCAGAGTCATATCTCATGTTACCGTCTAGCGGCCAAGATAGAGAGCCCGAAAGGTGTTCTAAAAAGATCATTAATCATAAGTGGCCGCAAGTGGCTATCAGGGTCATATCTTGTGTTACCATTTGACTTTTTCACTAATCCAAGATTTGTTAGCCATATGAGATAATCCACAGTCCTAATGAACCCAGCTTCTAAAAGCCTAATGATTTCCTCGCGAATGGCGTCGTGCTTGTCTAGAGTATACCTCTGTTCTTTTTGCTTGACCGGCTTGAGAACCGGGTCAATTCTCAACTTGTGCTCAATCACCTCTCTGAAGATCTCGAGCATATCCGAAGGTGTCCATACAAAGACATCGGCATTTGTCCAAAGAAAAGTGATGAGCACGAGTTTCTATTTTGGGGATAAGGAACCCTCAATGATAACTTGCTTTGCTGGCTCATTAGGGTTCAGCAGAATATTCTTGTTCGTTGCTGGTGGTAGCACAATTTCTTTTTTGGGAGCCGGGACTTCGGGAATCGACACTTCAAGAACTTTGATAGTGGGTTTTGGTACGACAAGTACAGCACCACCATCTGTTCGGGTTTGCTTGGAAGTACTGGCTTCCAAGACTCCTTACTTGAAGTGACCTACACGGGTCAAGGAATTAATGTCGCACTTGACCGCCTCTTCAAGGTCAAAGACGATCGTGATGACCCCTAGGGGTCCTGGCATCTTCATTGTGGCGTAAGCTGAATGAACAGCAGCCATGTACTTCAGAAGGAATGGTCTCCCGCGGATACAGCTGTATGCCGAATCGAAATCCGCCACCTCGAAGGTGAGGACTTCTCGGCTTTCCGTGACCGCAAGCAACGGTCAGATCAATCTTTCCTAAAGGCTTTGATAAAAACCCTAGAATGACTCCGTGGAATCTTTCATCCACAGGCATCAATGCTGCTAATGGCAAACCCATTTCCTCATAAGTATGCTTCATAAGGAGGTTCAAGGCCGCACCTGTATCGACGAGAGTCTTAGCAACATTGCTGCGGTAGATTGGTACCTTGATGACAAACGGCAAGTTCCTGGTAAACAGCTCTGTCTTCGGGTGATCTTCAGGACCGAACCTGATCGGGACTTCATACCACCGCATCTTCTTGCTAACGGGAATGGCATTGAGCACCTCTCGCTCGTACTTCTTTTACTGGGTTTTATATGGAACTGCAGTACTTCCATCAAAGGTCATGTTAACTTCGAGCAATTCTTCTTCATCTTCCTCCTCGACCCTCCGACGGCCCCTGGCCGGAGCCTCGGGTCGAGGTGCTGCGGAGGTTCTGGAATATCTTTTTTCTTTTGATCAATGTTATAAGTGCAATCAGTAAAGTTATGAAACCTGGACCGATGAACCGAGCACCACTTCTTTGCATCTTAGGGTCTGTCGAAGGGTCGCTTCTTCTTTTCATGACGTTCACTGCCTTCTTTTTTAGCGACATTGAGCTTCCGATCATCAGATTTTTTGCGAGAACTCTTAGTCTTGGCTTCTCCCTTAATCCGGGCTCGAGCTTTTGATGCCTTAATGCAGGTTTCGACGATTGTCAAGAGGTGGCCCACTGTTCGCGGTTCCTCGATGGCTAGCTGTTCTGCGGTGTACACATCAGATTCTCCTTCTCTGAAGGCTATAATGACCTCCAGATCTTCAATATGAGGAATAGAATTCCTTGTCTGACTGAACCTCTTCACATAATCCCGAAGACTCTCATCGGGCTTTTGCTTGATGGTTCGAAGAGTTTTCGCTGTCGAGGGCCTTTCAAAGGTCTTCTGGAAATTTTCCTTGAAGGTCGCATAGAGATGATCCCAAGTCTAGAACGTGGACTCGAGAAGATTCACTAGCCACGATCGGGCTGGTCCTGATAGAGCAGTAGGCAAGTAATTAGCCTTTCCTCTATTATCTCCCCCAGCGGCTTCTATAACCGTAGAGTAAAACTGAAGAAATTCTTTAGGATTTGATGATCCATCATACTTCTCGATCGGGCCTAGCTTGAATTTCTCAGGCCATCGAACTTGACAAAGACTTAGAGCAAGAGCCTTAAATGAGCTCCGGCTCGATCGAGCCTAATGAGGAGCAATTTCAGCTGTCTCTCTATGACGCCTATTGGCATCAATGTCATTGCGCGCATCATGTCTGCGCGGGTGTTCACCAGATTGACCCCTTTGACTTCGTTGCCTATCAAGGCTATGCCGTAAATCTCCGACAAGATACGGTGTCCCCGTCGGGGAGATGTGGTCGAAGCAAAGGGTGCTCTTCGAGAGGATATACCTTCATGAGAATTGCCACGACGTCAAGCCTTAGGCTAATTTTGACTTGACAACGTAGCATGGCCTATGCGACCTGCAATCTTCAATCCTTGCTGAACCAATGGCGCAAAGGTCTGCCAAATGCTGCATGCACTCTAGGATTGTTTGGAGACGAGTGGCTTCAAAATCAGTTTGTAGATTTCTTATTGGGGACTCGGCAAGTTGGTCTTGAGTGCACTAGAACCAATGGTGGGAAGATTACTTGATGACCCAGCAGAAGATGCTGGATCACTCCTCTGAGCCACATTGATCTGTCGCATCTCAATGTTGCGATTCCACTCTGGATACCCCATTCTTGAGGGATAATCCTCATCGAAGCCGAAATCATCATCGCTGCAGTCATTGTCGCTGTTGCTACTGGAGTTGTAGCATTCTAGCCCCAGCCCAGAGAACTTGACATTGACATGGTTAAGAATCACTTTGGACTGGGTTGGTAGCTGCTCCAATTGATCCTTTGAAGGACCAACAGATGATCGGAACCCGAGAGGAACACTCTGAATCTCAATCGTAGTAGGCATCTCAAACGAGATCTGAGAAAACATTTTAGGAACTTCAGACGATGGGCCAAAGAACCTTTTTTATCGGCGGCAAAAACCAATATTCCGAAACAGAACGTGGTGCTAGCTGGGAACACAAGGTTGCTTGTGAAAGCCATGGATGAGTTTGGACTAACTTCACCTCACACTCCCCTTCCTGGCGCATCTCTGTCGACGACCGAAATACGAGTTCGAGAGATTGACAGATATTGTAAACAGGGTCGAATGTGTGAGTATTATGAATCTAATCACGAAGAGGACTGACACGAGTGGTTTATACTTGTTCGAGCCTCCTAGAGGAGAACAACCCTACATCCAGTGAGTGTGTATGTGTTCTCTTAATCTGGAAACAGATGTCTTACCCTGTCGGGCAGGTTACATATTTAAAGGAGGGATGTGCCTGATGAGTACATTACTCCTTTAGATACACATAAAAGTTCTCAAAGTAGTATTGATGAAACTCACCCACGACAGTTGAGATTAGAGGTGAGCTCGTTCGAAAACACATGTCTTCTATCCTTTGAGAATAGATTGCTACCTAATAACTTTAGTATGATTTGGAATATTAGAGAGAATCAAACAAAGCATAAAGAAGGCCTTGGAAATTCTCAAGATCAGAACCGCACGTTCGACCCCGGAGGAGATCCAAACAACTCGGGTTCGAGCCTAACTCGAGCTCTTGGAGCAGCCTGCACTAAAATGGATGCCCCAGTCTCATACGAGCTCTGTTTTGGACATTCTAGATATGGTTGGAAAGCTAACAAGATAACCTTTCCAACAGGACCAGTCTCATCTCCAAAATCTACAAGAATCAGTGGAAATCATTGAAACAAGATGACGTCCAGAAACTGTCCGAGTGCTGCGACACTATCTTTTGGTCTTTGGGCCTTGTATCTTTTCTAGGCCCATTAGTATTAGGGTTTGCCCCTAAGGTCAACCTAAACTCTATAAATTCAGTAGCCGCCGTCATTAGAGATAGGTTTTGATTAGTTTTCTCTTGTTTCCAAATAGTTTCGCCGTTGACGGCTTGTTGGTTATCCAACTTCGTGATTCAATCCAGATTTCGCAAGTGAGTTGCGTTCTTCCTTGTTCTTGCTTGTGTTCTTCGATTTGCAGGCAGGGATTAGCCTTCTTGGTGAGGTCAATCATGTGCGCACAGTTGATAACCAGAGGAGAAGTGGTGCTGCCATTGCGGGGTTCGACTCGTGTTGATTTGAGGCCGGATCGATTGTGTGTCGCATCTCGGTCAAATCGAGAGTTATCACGACCTGACGGAAGATCGGGAACCACGTACACATCAAGTGGTAATCAGAGCTTCAGGTATACCGTCAGGTTCACATCTATCTTTGTTTATTTTTCATTCATCCTATCGTCCACAGAAAAGCCGCAACACAAAAAAATTAGTAGATCGTTAGGTGTTCCCCTGTCTAAGCCGTGTTTAGCCTTTGCATAATTTTATTTCAGAGTCCGTAGTGTTGAATTTGTGTCCTTAGTTTGTGTTTTGGTTGCTGGATTTCGTGATCTTTTTATATCTAGGTGTTTTCCTTCATCGTTCATCCACATCGTGTTTAGATCTGTTATTGTGTCACATCTGTCAATTGTTTCTTTTGCATTAAAAATTTATCCCACCCACCCACCCATATTTCGATCACAACCAGATCCACGCTACATATATCCACAACTCCATATTTATCCGCCGCTCAATCATCCACAAAAACGTCCACAAAATTCGCATCTAATTTAAAATCCGAATCTGTTTTTAGCCTTTCAAACAAATCTGATTCGGAGATCCATCATTAAAATAGTCATAACTTTTGTTTTTTAACTCCAAATTAGACATATAAGTACTTTTTGGATATCTACAGTTTGGAGATTCAATAAATTCATAACAGCAATTTCTTTTTTCGCGCTCCGAAGTGTCAGCACATATTTAACAGAAATTCGAGATTTTCTCCAGGCCACATCTTTTATCATATTGATCTGAAATTTGGACAAGTATGATCTTTTGTGCCTCTAGTTCAGAGAAAAATATCAGAAAAATAAAATAAAAATAAAAAATTTTGTAGACCAAGAAGCCAAGAATTAACATTTGCTGAATTTTCAAGTGCTGGAAAAAATTTCTTGAGTTTCGGAGCCTTATCATTTGTGTTGTTGCTGCCCTTTGATACCTTCCTTCATATTCTTGTAACATCTGGAATTGTTTATAAGATTAGGCTAGCAACTAGAACAAAATACTTAGAACACTTATTCAGCATTGTTATCTGTCATAGAATTGTGTGTCACTAACCATTATTTCAGCCCTCCAACCTCCACATATCCACCTCGGATCAGAACTACCTTTGACCCTGCAATTGTGGAACTACGACTCTCTGGTTTCTCCTGTCATTGGTTGCACCATCCTTTGCTTTGCTTTAGTAAGAATCTTGCAAGAGCTTAGTAAGGCGTTTCCTTTTGCGGAATTTTCACCACCCACTCACTGTAGTTGCAGGAATAATATTTTTGCTGTCCATATGCTATTTTCTAATTATGACAGGAAGAAAAGGAGGTGAATACAATAATATTGCGACAAACTTTGCGAGATGTAATCTACCGCAAAGAGATGTTGCACATAATCAAAAGACACATAAGTTTCAGACCATTGCTACATCATGTCCTTCCACGAGTAACTATAGTCTTTCATCTCTTCCTTTATATGAAGGTTTAGATTATACTAAATATGTTGTTTGGGAAAATGATATGGATAATCTATTTAGACAATGCCGTATGAGTCAAAGGAGAAAGCTTTTGAATGTTGGTCATGCATTAGTTGATCATGCTTTAACTTTGTGGCAACATTTCTATATAACAAAAAAATATCCTCTGACATGGAGTGATGCTAAAATGTTTATGAGAGAAATTTTTGTTGATACATCTTTGAAATCTATGTCTAGTTGTAATGAACACTCTTTGGAGGAGGAGTTTTCTATTGTACCTCCTATTGCATCTAACATTTTGCAGGAAATTGAGATCAAACAAGAAGATGAAAGTGATACATACAAAGAGAAAGAAGAGATACACAATGTTCCATGCATAGCCCAAGATGAGATTGATGATAACACGCTAAAAGGTATTGCTGAAAATGAGAAAACACCGATCTACAAAAGGTGATAATATTTTTGTTGCGCTAAAATTTCTTGTCTATCCTACTTTTATAAAGCAACCGCTAATATCACCTTTTATCATTTTATCTTTGTCACTATTTGATTTGCCCACTAGTTTTTGTGATAAGAAAAGGTTGTGTGCTGATATTTCTATTTTTCTTATGCAACAAGAAGTGAATGAATTTGAAACTCTTAATTTTTATCCATTCACTAGTGCTGAAATTAAACATTTCACATCCATTACATGTAAAAATGATGAGCTGAAATTGCTATCTTTTCCAAACTCTGTGGGTTATATTGAATATGATTCTTTTGGTGACCTTGCCACCGTAGAGAGGATGATATTTTCAAAATCTGAATTGCCTTTGTTTACTAGAACAAATTTTTATGTTATAGGCAATTATGATTCTAGAGGTGTCTTTATGGTGCATAGAGTTTATATTTGCTCAAATTTAAAGTCCTCGTGCATGATAAAAATAATTGGCAAACTAGATGATGGAAATACAAAATGTCATGCCATGTCATATTTATCTAGTTTTTCTAAGACAACACACTTTATAGCTTCTTAGAAGAAAGATCTTGCTGATTTTTTGATAAAAATACTCTATGTGATGCTTTAGTGTGCAAAGATGCCATGTTTGTATGTCGTGATCTTTTTAGCTATTTGTACGCTCCTGTTACTGACTATTTGTAGAAGTATCATGATACCCAAGGGAGAAAGCCGAGGACGGCTTTCCATCAAGAAGGGGAGAATGATGAGATTATAACGATCTTTGAGCCACTAAGTGAATGCATTCAAATACCGCCGTGGCCTCCACCTTTTCATGCAGACAATAGGGCATGGTGGAGCCGAGGTCCCGACAATGAACTTGAGTCGAAGACCTCCAAAACAAGAAGGGGAGGATGATGAGGACATTACTCTTTTAGATACACATAAGAGTCCTTAATGTAGTATTGATGAAACTCACCCACGACAGTTGAGATTAGAGGTGAGCTCATTCGAAAACACATGTCTTTCATCCTTTGAGAATAGATTGCTACCTAATAACTTTATTATGATTAAGAATATTAGAGAGAATCAAACAAAGCATAAAGAAGGACTTGGAGATGCTCAAGATTAGAACCGCACATTCGACCCCGAAGGAGATCCAAACAACTCGGGTTCGAGCCTAACTCGAGCTCCTGGAGCAGCCTGCACTAAAACAGATGCCTCAGTCTAATACAAGCTCCGTTTTGGACGTTCTAGATATGGTTGGAAAGCTAACAAAATAACCTTTCCAAGGGACCAGTCTCATCTCCAAATTCGACCAGAAGCAGCGGGAATCATTGAAACAAGATAACATCCAGAAACTGCCCGAGTGCTGCGACAATATCTTTTGGTCTTTGGGCCTTGTATCATTTCTAGGCCCATTAGTATTAGGGTTTGCCCCTATGATCGACCTAAACTCTATAAATTCAGTAGCCGCCGTCATTAGAGATAGGTTTTGATTAGTTTTCTCCTGTTTCTAAACAGTTTCGCCGTTGACGGCTTGTTGGTTATCCAACTTCGTGATTCAATCCAGATTTCGCAAGTGAGTTGCGTTCTTCTTTGTTCTTGCTTGTGTTCTTCGATTCGCAGGCAGGGATTAGCCTTCTTGGCGAGGTCAATCGTGTGCGTACGGTTGATAACCAGAGGAGAAGTGATACTGCGATTGCAGGGTTCGAATTGTGTTGATTTGAGGCCGAATCGATTGTGTGTCGCATCTCCACCAAATCGTGAGTTATCACGACCTGATGGAAGACCGAGAACCACGTACACATCAGTGCCTTCCGTGGTAATGACAATTACTATGTTATAACACTAATAACGTCTATTTCTAATTATAACGAGCGCGGCTATTAAGCATAACAGCCCTTTAATTGACGTTAACTCCCTGGCAATCAATCGTACTTCAAATGCCGCGTCGTGTGTCGTGGGGTCATGGGTAGCCGTTTCACATATGACCGCTCGTATTTGGGCCAAGGCCTACGAACGTTTTCGGTAAATTTTGGTTTCGGCCCACGTCTGTTCCGAAGGCAAAAATTGAGGCATCGACAAGTTTCTAAAGTTTTCTAAAATTATTCTATTAATTCTCAAAATTTCCTAAAGTTATTTCATTTATTCCCAAATTTTTTTAAAATTGTTCCGATATTTTTGTCACCGATATGCAGAGGGATTTTGCTCCGTCTGATGCACAGAATCAAGGCACGGCCATCTGACCGATGTATTTTGGCACCGACGAGGAAGCGACAGAACTCAAACAGTAGATGTTCGATTTCTCTGCGCCCATGCATATTCGAACGCCTAATGTTCGATTTCTAGAACTCGAACAACCAATGTTCAACTTCTCTCTATTCGAATCTTCAACATTCAACTTCTTTAAATTCGAATATCTAACGTGCGATATTAGTTATTTCGAATATCCATCTTTCGACTATATAATATTTTTTTAATTTTATTGCTTCGGGTATTATTTCTGTTAATAAAAATTAAAACAGTATTATTTTAAAAAAATTTCCGTATAGAAAGTATCCCTGGTGATGTCGCTCCATTGGGGCTGGAAATGGTTGCTGCTCTGGTTGGCTTTTTTATTTGGAATGGCAGAAAGGCAGCAATGCGTCGGCGTATGTGCACTGTTTATATAGACGTGAAGCGATGCGCTTGACGAATTATCTACGGACTTGGACGGTCTATGTGGGCTCGCTGCGGATTCGTAACGTAAGGCAGGGCTCACGTAGGGTGGCTGAATAGGACAAAAAAGGATGGCGTCACCGATCAGGCTTGTACAGTTGTATAGGCTGCTGCCTAGTGCCTTCTGCCTTCCTGCTGACTGACAACCAAATGCACTTGTTCATACTTCTCTGTACTTGTTCATACTTACTTTGGTTTTAAATATAAGTATTTTTAGATTTAGTAAAAGTTAATTTTTTTAATTTTGATCATTAATAATAAAAAATTAATGATATTTTTATTATATATAGATTATGTTATTAGATTCTTTGTGAAATAAACTTTCATAATATATAACTCTTTATATTAAAAATTATTTAAAGTTCTAGATATTATTAGTCAAAATTGATAAAGTTTTATTTTAACCAAACATAGAAATGCTTATATTTGAGTACGTTACGGAGTGAGTACTAAAATAGAAAAATGACTAATTTATTTTTGTAACAGTTCAAGTAGATACACTGGAAGTAAAAAAGTTAGTAAGGGTCCTGTCTGGCACAGCTGGAACTTGTTAAAAAGAAGCTTATCTTCACAGCTCATGAAAAGTAGCTTATTTTGAGAAGCTGCTGAACTAATAAGATGTGAAAAAAATTTGTTGTTTGGAATAACTCCTACTTATTTCTATAAATAAGTTGTATCAAACAGGGCCAAGGAGTAGCAAAACAATACCTAGGAATTCTAGGCATAGAAGTTTAAGAGAATTTTCCATGATACTGAATCCATTTACAATTGGGATAATGCTCAATTTGGTCCTTGAATTATGTTCAAAAGCTCAGTTTTATCCTTCAACTTTCAAAAGGTCTCATTTAGTCTCTGAACTTTGGTTACAGCCTCACTTTCTTTCCTGATTTGATGCGGCAACACGTGGTAAACCACATCTCCACATGACATGCCATTTCAACTTCAATTTTAGATTCTGAATTTTAAATCAATTTTTTTCTCAAACCGTATCTCTGTGTTCGGATCTGTTCCAAACATTGTGTTTCTTAAATTAATTCAAAAAATAAGATCTTTCGTAGATATAATTTTCCAATGTTTCGATTGTGTTAATAATTATACACGAAAATTTTATTTATCCCATGAATAATTTTATTTATACATCAAAAAATATAATTTTCAAAATCTCTTTTGTATTTAAAAAAAATGGTGTTTCCTACATCTGGATTGCTTTCAGAATCAGTTTTGTTAAAATATGAATTCGTATAAAAATTATCAAAAATATAAAATATGTTCCAATTATTGAATTTTAAAATATAAATATAAAAAATATATCCACATAGGTTTTTAGTTGTATTATTATAAGAAGCAAAATGGTTTAAACAGATCAAAAATAGAATTATGGTTTGAGAGAAAAAAAACTATTTAAAATTCAAAATCTAAAATTTTAGCTGACGTGGTGAGACACGTGCTGACGTACCATGCCACGTGTGCTGCCACGTCAGACAAGGGATGAAAGTGAGGCTTTAATAAAAATTCGGGAACTAAATTGGACCTTTTCAAAGTTGAAGGATAAAATTGAGTTTTCGAACATAGTTCGGGGACTAAAATGAGTATTATTCCTTTACAATTTTTTTCGAGGCTAGCACATGAATTGAGTGAAAAATGTGGGATGTAGAGAAAAAATGAGTAGGAGAGAGATACAGACGGAGAAGTATTTGTAAGAGAGAAAGGTATATTAAAAAGCAACAATGACTTATAATAAAAATTTTCAGAGAGACTTATTAATTTAGGATGGTGGAAGTACAATCATGGGTAGTATATTATTTGAGCCTCTTTTAGCCTTATTATTGGACTGCCTACTCCATGTATTCCTAACTAGAAAATCATGGTTGTACTGTTAAACAATAGCAGGCATTTGTAAATGGTGATCATAGAACCTACCTGTTGCAACAAATATCTGATTATCACAACATAAGATATTCATGGCAAACCACTAAAAAAATTATGGCAATAACACCTACTATTTTAAATAGAAAATGTCACACACTTAGTTCAAGAATATTAAAATTCCTACATTTTCCAATGCAAAATAATAGTGAATGAAAAT
>BCLG01000696.1:117738-157346 GCA_001602295.1 Zoysia matrella | reverse complement strand
TTACCAAGTATTTTTTTAGTTGCTACTTATTTTTAGTGACTAACATGTCCAATTATTGGTTACTATGTACATATACTGACAAGATTTTAGTGACCAAAATGCGATCAAGTTTTTTAGTGAAAAAATAATTATAGTGACTAATATTACACATATAGTGACCAAATACCTTGGTGACTAAAAAATATTTTTCTTGTAGTGTACTTTGATCATACAACATAGTTCTAGACTACGTACGCGTTTGATGGACGAGGAACTTGATCCTTCAGCTCTATTAACAATGTCCCCTGAAGAACTAAAGATCTGTTATCCATTTTGATGTTTCATATATTTATTTTTGGACGTTGATATCCCTTTCATTTCCTACCTCTTTACGTTGTTGACCAAAATTTCATTCATCCTATTGCAGTAGCCTACAAAATTGTCTAGTGAATTTCTAGGTGTGCTGTAACTGATGAGTTTTCAATGGATGCAGAAACTATGCTACACTGATACTAGTCTTATTTTAATTATTACCTTTCTTATGATCTCTGAAATTTATCACATTTCAGGCTGGGCGGTTGGCTTCAAAAGAGAAAAAAAAATCATCTGAACCAGAAGAATCAAGGCAGTTGCAGGTATTGCTGCCAATGTATATTTAAAAACAACAATTGTCGTCAAGGAATGAAAAGGCCTAGTCATCACAATAATTTTATTCTTGCACATGGTTATTTGTGTTATGATCCCTTAAGTTTGTACTCTGTCTCCTTCACTAGATGACTAACGCCCGATGCCCAAGATGCCAAGAAAAGAATGTTGACATATCTGACATTATTCATGCAGGCAACAGAGACCGCTACCAGGTCTGTGTTCATTCCTCAACATGGTCATATTCCTTTGAATTCACACAATCTGTTACTAGTTGAATGCACTGTTTAATTAGCCTGATGACGTGTTGTTGACTTGATCGGTATGGCTTTCATTCAGCTGGAATGCACTTCCCGCGGCCGCACCTGGTTCTCCTCTCACGACGCCGTCTCGGCGCTGACGGCGGGGCGGTCCGAGCTCCTCTGCTGTTGCTGGGGGTGGGGGGTGGGGGGGAGAGACTGAAGCCGATCCCTGAAGACTACGAGATCGACCGTGTGTGAACGATGGCTTCAGAGGTTTGTCGGACAGATCGGTCATCCTGGTTGTGGAATGAATCGCGCGCGGTTCTGAACTCGAACAATGTCGTCGTCGTCTAAGTCGTTTTAGGGTCTCGAGATCGATGGATCGTAGCGCTGCTGTCCCCTGATCGTTTTTGTTATCGTTATCATGATTCATGCTTGAGTGCCTGACTGTGGACACCGTTTGATTTGTAAACTTTGAGTTGTTTGCACCGATCATTACAGTCGTACTGTTACTGCGCTTCTTCTGCTCGTAGTACATATTGACAAGGTAGCAGGAGCCGGCCGGAGTGTGGCAGCACTCCAGCGAGCTAGGCCTTGGGAGGGAAGGAGATACATCAGGCCCATGCATGTTCTGATTGGTAGCAGGTTTTGGGCCACCATCCTACGCCACGTTCACGTTCATCAGAGCATTTTGTTTTCCTTTCAAAAAAAAAAAAGTGAAATAAATTCAGAGCTCCAAGGGGAGAACTTGCGCATGTCTCATCATTCAGTTTGCTCCGCATCTTCGCGTTAGATCGCAACAAGTCCTCCTATTGAAGAAGCAAGCTTGCATCAACATGGGACGTTCGGCCTGCACATGCACGAAACTGTCGGTCACCAAATCGAATCGAAGGGGGGCGGACTTGACGGGCCGGCGACCAGCTCGGTGCTGCAGCGCTTAGGCGGCGGTGCGTACCAGAAACGAGTCGAAGAAAAATTCATGGACTGAGCCTTTTTATCACCCCTATAGGTACGTACTCTGCAGGCTCAAAGCTTCTCGTACAAGTGTGTGCAAACTGAAAATCTGACGGCTTCTTTTCGTCTGTCTAGGGATCTGATGGATGAGAATGTGTGATGAGCCAGCCAATCCTTTAGATTATGTGGAAATTAAAATGGATTCTTGTGGATCTGGTTATAATTTTGCAGCAGGACTTGGTCTCATGCCAACGGTAGCATTATGTAAGTCTATCAGTTGACTATATATTGAGTACATCTTACCGGAAACTTCATTGGTCAACTCTCGGCTTCGTCGTGGCGGCTCCAATGATGGTGTTGGGCAATATGTAAGGAACCATATGTATGAGTGGTGGTTAAAAGTGGTATATCAAGACAATTAATCTAGTCCATTTGTGAATTAGAAATTTTATTTTAACAATAACAATTTAAAAACAGAACGAATATATAAATGATAGTTGCTGCGGGCATCAGCTTTGTAGCTAGCCTATAAGAAGGTTTGGTCCAAGATGGAATCAAAGGCGGCAACAAACTAGGATCGAGGAATCGGTGATCAGAAGAATTCAGAAGGGAGGCAGACTGACAGACGGTCCGCTAGATACTAACAAGGTTAGTGTGATTGCTTTAATCACTCGCTTTGTTTGCTGTGAGGCAGTGAAGATGCAGCATGATCACATATAGTGCAAGCGTTTCATTTTCTGAATTGATGGGCTGCTGCTCTCTCTTGCAGAGACGACAGACGAGCACTGCAGCTATGGCGGCGGAAACGGTGAGCATTGTATTTTGCAGCGCGGAGGCGATAATGGCAATCGTCCACGCAATCACGGAGGTGGCGACGACGGTTCGCCAGAACAAGGAGGAGTGCGAGGGCATCGCCAAGTGCGTGGCCAGCGTGAGCGCCGTCCTGCGCATGTACGGCTCGACGCCGGCGACGGCGATGGACCCTGCGATGCGCGGCGCTCTGGACGATCTGAAGGTGAGCCTGAACCACGCCCTCAACCTCGTCACGAAGTGCCAGGAGAAGCGCAAGGTGTCACGCTTCCTGCGGCCGGGGGACTTGGCCAGGGAGCTGAGCCGGGTCCAAGACGACATCGACAGGAAAGTGACGCTGGGGATCTTCGCCGCCAGTGTGCAGAACAACGTTGCGTTGGCCAATATGCAGCGTGCTCTTCCTCGTGCTCCTCCCGTGCCGGTGCCGTGGCAGAGGCCCGTGCTGGACGTGGCACCGCAGCCGGTGCCATGGCAGAGGCCCGTGATGGACGTGGCGCAACAGCCGGTGCCATGGCAAAGGCCAGTGCCGGACGTGGCGCCACAGCCGGTGCCATGGCCGATGCCCGCTCAACCGCAGGTGGCACCGTCCTTGGCAGATTTTTGCTGTCCAAATAATTACAAGCCTCGCTAAGGTAGATCCAAGCATTCGGATTGCAACTTTTTCTTGCTATTGCTTTTCCAAGAATCGTAGGTGGAACGACCAAGAGGAGGAAGCTAGTGATGAACGAGATCGGAGTTTTTTTTTTTTAAAAAAAAAATGCTGCATACGTCGTTAAGTCCTTGCACAAACTGGTCAACTTGTGAGATGAATCGGTCACCCGGCCGGATGTATTTCTTGTTTGTTCCTGTATGTTTATCTGATCGTCGATCACTTGTCGGTTTGCTATCATGTATCACTTGTTCTGGTATTATGTACTATTTGAAGGTAACAAGTGACCATGCTCTTTTTCAATTCACAAAAGTATCACAGATCAGTTGAAAATTAAGATCTAACCCTCGATTTTGGGATGATGATCAAACGGTCCAGATTTTGCGTGGACTGATTCCTTGTTCACTTGTCTGTGCAATTGTTATTAGTTTTATTATTAATAATAACGAAAAAAATATTACTGAAGTCTAAAAAAAAGAAAGAAAGGAAACGTTTGGACTGTACTTGGACGGGAAGGCATTAGGTCCAGCCAGTTACTTTCAGTGAACTGATGAGCACAAGGTTGCAGTGATCAATTGCGTGCCGAAGTAATCGCTCGTTCACTGTCAAGCCAAACGGACTCGCGCGCGGTGTAATGTCAACGGGCTGCATTAGTTACGTCTGTTGGAAAGTCAACATGCATTCCCTTAGCTCGGCTCCGTGGTCGTCGGGTTGATCTGTTCTGAATAAAACCCAAATATCTTCATCACTACTCTTAGGTTTTACTCAATATTGTCAGGTCAATTTGATATGTTAATCTGATTAAACTGAATTTCTGCATCAACACAAGTCGAGATGTTAATCTGATTAAGCTGAATCTGTAAGGTAATAACCAACTCTTGTTCATTTCCAAATTTTTACAGGATTCAGTTGTGAAGCTGATAAGAGGTGCAGGAAGATTTTGGCTGCCAATGGGTTTGCTGTCTCTCGTGTTGAGAATGAAAGTCCGTGTGGCTTAGTTGGGTTTTTAACTTTCGTGGACAGAACTGTTCTCTTGAGCCTGCACAAAGCTATATTCACCTAACGAAACATTACGATCTGTACAATTACAGAAACCCCAAATTAAAACACCTCTTCTTAGTAAGAGACGATCGGGTGATTACTATTCGCGAAGATTTCTCTGCAATTTCGATCTATGGACAGCGTGATAGAGACTCACATTGGACTCTTGCATGCCTTGGTTTCTTCTTCTGCGGACATCTCGGTGCTTCTCGTCGAAGAGAACAAAGCCTCCAAACGATATAAATTCAGATGGACGAGGAAGGGAAATCCAGGCCACCAAGGCAAGGTACAGACCGCGCTGGAGAGTAGGAGACGATTGGTGCTGTACCAGTGTCAGAGGGGTTGGATCTGAGCCTGCTCCGGAACATCGCTGCACAACTTGAAGAGAGGATCCTCCATGACAGGGCCACCAGCGAGGTACATATACTTGCCGTAGTTTGTGTTTCTGCCAGAGTGGAGCCATGACACGGCATATGGGCCTGCATAAAAATGTTCGTATACTTGTTTTATTATCTGTGAAGCATTGCTTTGAAAGCTTGGTCGTGTTTGTTACAGCTTTAAAGCAAAATTTCTTGATTTACATACACTTTTTTTTCCCCTGATATAGCACTTGGACTTGCTCTCCCGGAGGCACTAAACCAACACAGTCACCATCATCAGCATCAATCCGTCCAATGTTCGGGGAACATAGCCCACAGACAACTACACCTGCATGTCTACAAGCGACTTATCCCCCTAGTGTTACTCAGACCTCACCGGTTATCAGCCAGACATCCATGCTGCACAATATGGTTGGCGTGCCACAAACCACTGTGATAAATGGCTCAGCGCAAGGTGACCCACAAGATGTTCGTGTCGCACAAAGGCCAGTACTGGAAGGAGAGCAGCAGCAGCAACAAGAGCAGAGACTGAAAATGTTGATGAAGTCACAGCAGAGTTTACTTATGCAAAAGGCGGCTTCCCAAGTTTCGCAGCATCATGAGTACGATCATACTAAACAGATACCACATGCAAGTTTACCAAGGATGAACACATCAGCAGAACAGTCCGTCGTTGCAGCTGATGTCAGGCGTTTACCTGAGCCTCAAGGAACGAGAACTCTCGTTCCAACAGCACAGCAGAGTTTCACAAATGCACCGCAGTCTGGTTATGATTTCGAGGCTGCTCAAGAAACTAGCTTAAGTTCTGCACATAACGGTTCAACGAGCGACGCTTTTAACCAGGGAAACGCTGGGCCCATGCTGCAGGGTGCAATGAGCCCACAGCAACATTATTATGGTGACATACTAACTGAAAACTGGTTGAGATTACTGGGGCTCAATGCCAACTGCTCGTACCCCATACACGCAGCCATAATCCCATCGCAGAAGCTACAACAGCAAGAGGAGGACTTGATAAGCCAGCAAATGAAAAGCCCGATCACATTACCCCGACCCCAGCAGCTATTACAGAAACGGCAGCAAGAGCTATTACGTCTACAGAAGCAAGCGCAGATGGAGGTTACACACCTTCCTTTTAAAAGTGTGGACGAGCTGAAGGCTGGACAGGAACAGGAAGACAGTACCCCAATCCGATGTAGTAACTACCATCATCAGCAGGGCATGATAATTCAGCAAATGATACGTCAGCTCGCATGGCAGCAAAAGCCACCACGACAGGTACCGAATCAAGGGCAGCTGCAGGTCACACACCTTCATTCTAAAAATGTGGACGAACCAAAGGCTGGTTATCAGTACTCTACGTTGTTTGCACCTAAAAAACTCATCTCTACTGTCATTGAAACGCCAAGTTCAGGTGCATCTGAATTGCCTTTGCTAGCAGAGTTCAAGAGCGCTGATGGAACTCAGGGTAAGGTGCAGTCTCGAGTTCCAACCAAAACTGGTGAAAGGTCCCCGGATCACTTGCTCGAAAAGGTTAGTGACTTGACCATATCATATTTTCTTGTTTTTTGTTTTCCGATCAAAATATTAACCTTTTCTTTTACTTGTGAATATCTTCCATGCAGTTCATCTACTTCACGGTGAAACTGCTGATTGCCTCTACCATTGTGGCGTTGTTGCTCATTGCTTATAACGAAGTGAGCCAGCGATGCCGGGGTTAGAGATATTAGTACTGTGTGAGTGTATGTGTGCCCATGTTCTTGGATATATATATATATATATATATATTTCTCGAACTTCTTGGATATATATGCCGGGTTTGTGTTGTAAAATGGATGATTGTGCGGCCACCAGTATTCAGTTTGTTAATGACATTGCTTGGTTTGTGAAATGCTGAAATAAATTTATCTGGAAAATCTATCCATGCATCGAAAGCGCATTAGTTTCCACAAAAAAGAGTACTTTTAAAATAGACCAAGTAACGTTGTTTTACTTTTTAAGAGGTAAGACATAAATTCGATCTCCACTGTTAATTTATACAAGGAAACATGCTCTTAATTACGCCACCTTTCAAAACTCACTAATTACTTTTCAAATTGAGTGATACAGTAATTATTAATTATTAAATAAATTTTACCTCATAGGAGGTAAAAGAACAATTTCAGTCTCAAGATCAGTGTAAATGAGTGGTCCATATTCATTTGGGTCTATTATAAAATCTACCTAAAATAAAGCCATCTTGTCTTAGTCTTGCCTATATCCCTTTACAAATAGCTTGTGGTGGGACCGTGGGATTGAACTTGTGTCTGACTTCAGATGAAGAAATTGAGCTTGACTTGAAAAAAAAAACAATTTCCTATCACCTTTGGGTAGACAAAAAATGAACTAAGTATTTATGACATAAAAAATAAACAACTTTGCCAGAATAAAATTACATGCCATACTAGAAATATTATTCTCTAATCAAATTTAACGTTGTATAAAAGTAATTAAAAGAAACAAAAGTTTACAAAAAAAAGAGGCATGAACAGACAGAGAGTGATACTAGTTATTTACTGTAACATGCAAAATTTCTTGAAAAACTATTGTAAATGGTTTTGGTTTTTCCTTGGCCAGAGAACCAAGGAGATTAACATATTGTCAGTCAATTTCATATGTTAAGCTAATTAAACTGAATTTCTGTTGCATAGTCTTGGTCTAAGATGTTAATCTGATTAATTAAGCTGTATTTCTATAAGGTGATAACCAACTCTGAACTTATTGTTCATTTCCAAATTTGTACAGGCTTCAGTCGTGCTGATAATAGGTGCAGGAAGATTTTGGCTGTCAATGGGTTTGCTGTCTCTCGTGTACTTAAGAAAACGCAAGGGTAAAATTCACTATCAGATCTGCGTGGTTAGTTGGGTATCTTGTCACACTTTCAGGCTTGCAGTCTGCGTCAAATCGCAGACATAAAGACCTGGCCGATGGATATTGTGATGCTATTTCTTTTGAGGACTGTAGTCGTGCCTAGTGTTTCTCCTCCTGTTTCATGTGGATTATGTGTCGGACAATCCAGACCACTTGTTAATGTACCTTTAGTGTAATTCATTTCATCGTGATCCTTTTCTTCTTGTCTCTAGTCTGTCAGTATGGCGAAGGGCTCTAAAGGTTTTTATTTTTTTTGGATGAGGATAGTGTTGGCATCCAAAGTTTTTCTCTTCCATCTAGATTACCAAAATAGTCTTTTACTCTCTCTGTTGTTTAATTGTTGTCGTCGTTGACTTCTAACTTTAATTTTGACTATTTGTTTTATTTAAAAAAGTTTGATGAATATTATATATTTTGTTATAATTTATTCTATCATTAAAAGTATTTTGATCACAGCTTATAAGTTTATACATTTGAATTTATTTTTTAAATAAGATGAATGGTCAAAATTAATGTTAGAAGTTAACGACGACAACAATTAAAGAAACGGAGTGAGTACTTTTCAAGAGTAGGATAACATCCTTCGAATACATGGAAATCACAAGTGCCATGCATCCCAGGAGATGTAGACATCATCGCGAATGTGCTACACCTAACGAACAGTTAACCAGATGTGGATGTTGTCACAACTGGGCTACACCCGATGAACACTTGACCAAGATGCTTTTTATTAATTTAATTTATGAGACGTGATGCTTTATTAAAGTTTGAATAAATCTAGCATATACATATGGATCGTTAGTCTACTCCAAAGTTTCGTTTTCCCTCAAGATCACTCGGACCTTTCAAGTTTACACTTAGTAAGTACTGTAGTAAATGGCTGTTGATGACCCCAAGTCACTTCCACCCGTCGCTGCTCTCTTTGCCTCTCCTGTCTCATCTTGATGCCTCTATTTCATCGCTGCTCTCTTTGCCGCTAGAGCCGTCGTCTTCGCCGCTGGGTCTGTTCTTCTGCTAGGTAAACTGGCTATAGAGGGGCACATCAGGGAGGAGGAATGATGCGAATAGACCCAAAGACTTAACTCATTCCAGAGTCGTTGTGGAGATTATTACTCAAGTTGTCTCATCTTGAAAATTTTTCATTTCCCTTCGAAGACTTCGACCTCTCAAGTCTACGCCTAATTAATGTGAAACCCAAGTCCCTTCCCACCCACGTATATTATTCTGTTCGTCGCTGCTCTCTTCGTCTGTATAGGATCGTCGTCCTCCGGCGTTGGGTCGACTCTTCAGCTAGTACGTAAGCCCAAATATTTTTTACTCAGAAAATTAATGTTGTTTGAGTTGTGATAGAAATATTATTTTCTCCAAAGCATAATTTCTCTAGAGCAATTTTTCTGTATCCGTTTTGAATTGAACCTTTTCCATTTCTTCTTTTTCAGCCTTGTTCCTCCTTGGATTGAAGAAGAAGCAAGAAGCAAAGGGAAGGGAGCATGTAGGCCATAGAGGTACGTACGCTTCAAGCATGCAGAAGGGGATGATAGGATCTGGTGTAAAAGAGAAGCAAGAAGCGAAGATGGCGTTGGATCTGGTGACAGGGGCGGTAGGCAGCCTCATCTCAAAGCTTGGTGAGCTGCTCAATAAAGAATACATGCTACAGAGAGGTGTGGTGAAGAAAATTGGGTCTCTCATCAAAGAGCTCGAGTGTGCGCACGCTGCCCTCTGTAAGGTTGCCGGAGTGCCATCAGACCAGCTCGAAGAGCAAGACAAGATCTGGGCACGTGAAGTCCGAGAGGCGTCGTACGACATGGAGGACGTACTCGACACCTTCCTAGTGAGTGCCCAAGATGATCGTGCTGAACAAACGGGCCACCAAAGCTTCTTTGAATCCCTTAAGATGAAGATGGCTAACATATACAATACGGTGGTGAGTGGTCCCTTGAAACGTCGTAAGATCGCAGTCACCATCGATGATATCAACAAGAGGCTCCAAGAGGTTATAGAGCGGCATCAGAGGTACACAGTCGACAGTTTCGTGTCTAAACCTTCCCCAACATCGACAGTGGATCCTCGTCTTGTGGCTATGTACAAAGAAGTGACAGAGCTCATTGGCATTGAAAAGCCAAGCGGTGAGCTCATGGCCATGCTGTATTTGGCACAAGAGAACGAAGCGTCCAACAAGGAAATGAAAATAGTCTCTATTGTCGGAACTGGAGGATTGGGCAAGACCACTCTTGCAAAGGCAGTGTATGACAAGGTTGAAGTGGATATTCAGTGTCGGTCTTTTGTTTCAGTTGGCCGGCACCCGGACTTGAAGAAAGTCTTTAGAGACATTCTTATTAAGCTTGACAAGGAAAAATACATGGATTCCAACTATAGAAAGCTGAATGAAGAGCAACTCATTAATGAGATCCGAGAGTACCTAAGAGGCAAGAGGTATGTATCAATCACCCAATAGTTTACACACAGATAGATAATGATGAATATTGTATTTAGTTGTGCTAGTTGAACAATTACATCATTAACTGCACTAAGTTGTAGTTTAGTAATATTTTTTATTTGTACACTACTTCATGTTACCCACAAGCTGAAACAACAAATATATATGTGCTTTTATAATATTTTCTGATTTTTTCTTGATGGAAACATTTACATGCCCATCTGTTTGAGATAAACACAAATATATTAATTAATTACCTGCTTCTTTTAAGTGGTGGCTGGCAGAAACCATGAGCTAGCCTTTAACTGAGAATTATGAACATTTATCGTTCATTGCTATCTGTTTGGAAAGATTCAAAACAATTAGGAAGCATGTCTGATTTCTGTTAATATTTCTAATGTGGATAGTGTTACAGAAACAGTTACATTGACTATATATGGTTCTCGCATTGTCATGTGATAGATATTTCATCGTTATTGATGACATATGGGAGATAAAGTCCTGGGAGATGATCAAACTAGCATTGGTTCAGTATAATTGTGGAATAAGTAGGGTGATCATAACTACTCGTAATTTGGAAGTTGCCAGAGAATGTGGTGAGGTTTACGAGCTAAAACCTCTTCCTTTTGATCAATCCAAAAAGTTATTTTATACGAGGATATATGGTTCTGAAGGCAAGTGCCATGATAGTCAACTAGATGAGGTATCTGAGAAAATGCTAAAGAAATGTGATGGAGTACCATTAGCTATCATCACAATGGCTAGTTTGTTGGTGGGCAAATCAAGGGAAGAATGGATTGAGGTGTGCGACTCTTTAGTCTTCCGCGATAAAAACAAGAACCACAAGCAAGTAAGTGATACCGAGTGGATACTATCTCTCAGCTAATATGACCTACCACCTCACCCGAAGAGTTGCTTGTTGTGCCTAAGTGCATTTCCAGAAGATTGCCTCATTAATAAGGATCGTTTGATATGGAAGTGGGTAGCCGAAGGTTTTATTCATAACAAAGAACCAGGAACAAGTTTGTTTGAGATTGGAGAGGGATACTTCATAGAAGCGTGATTCAAGTGGTGGAATTTGAGGTGAGCGGCAGGGTATCGGATTGTTATCTCCACGATATGGTGCTTGATCTCCTCTGTGTCAAATCGCAGGAAGAGAATTTTATTACTATCTCAAGAAATAATGGTATTGCTAAAGTCACATCCTCGTCAAGTAGCAGAGTACGTAGACTAGCGCACCAAAACAAAATAGAGGAGCAAACTCATCAAGACAGTCTTTTCGGAATGGATCTGCAGCATGTGAGGACATTTATTGCTTGTTATTCTATTATTGCTGATGAAGTTCAGAGCTTTCAACTCTTACGTGTACTAGATTTGGAGGATTGTAGAGGTGTCGTCAATCTTGAGCATGTTGAGAAATTACTACATTTGAGGTACCTCAGGATATCTACAACATTTACTTCTGAGCTCCCGAAAGGAATCGGAGCTCTGAAGTTCCTGCAGATATTGGATCTAGGGGGCTATTATAATAATGTGCCATCTAGCTTGAGTCAGCTAACACAGTTGATCTGTCTACATCTCGGTGTTGGAAAGGTGCCAAATGGGGTAATCGACAAGCTTACATCCCTGCAGGAACTGAGAATAAAATATCATGATGACATGGAGGGGCTTTCTGTGAAGGAGTTGGGTAACCTTTGTAAACTCAGGGTGCTTAAATGCACGTTCAGAAAAGGTTTCAACGAGAGCATGCAATCAGCTTTAGTGGAGGCGCTAGCCAATCTCCACAAGATCCAACATTTGACACTAGTAGAATCGCTTTTTAGGAACATAAAGCTGGAAAAAGCCATCTGGGATGCAGTTGTGCTCCCGCGACCTCTCCGATATTTGATGGTATTGGATATGGAATTCACTGTGCTGCCACTATGCATCAATCCCTCAGATCTTCCCAACCTCACCAACCTGTGCATAAGTGTGGAAGATCTGGATGAGCAGGGTCTGAAAAACCTGGGTGCATTGCCAGAGCTCCGTCACCTCAAGCTGGAAACGGGATCCACGGTAACAATAACTGTTAATGACACTAATGATGGATTCTTCCACAAGTTGAGACGCTGCACGTTTCCTAAATCGGCGACCTTGTTTGTGCCCAACGAGGACTCCAGTGTTTCATTTACCATCTGGGGGTTTGATGGGGATGACGGGGTGACCTTTGGTTCTCAGCCGGCCACAGTGCGAGCACCGGCCATCATGCCCAACCTCCAGGTGCTACACTTCTCAGTTGATGTGCAGGATTTAATTTATAACAACGGTAGCTGTGACAAGCTCGGCCTCGAGTGCCTCGCTTCGCTTCAGAAAGTTACAGTCCGATTATATTATGATGTTGGTTTTGCTTACAAGATGAAGAGAGAGGAGGCTGCATTGAGGCACGCAATTAAAGCCCATCCCAGCCGGCCCACGCTCAAAATTGAAATTTACTTTTTAGGGTAAATATGAAATGAAGAGGTGCGTGCCTGCTCATATCTTTGTGCTTCATATTCCTATATATTGCGTAATAAAAGGGTGGCTGCCGTTTTGCAGTCGACAATTTAGCCACTCATGATCATGTGCCAGTCACCAGATCAAGAGGAGGAAAAGGCCACTGAATTCGTCGATCTCTGCGTCTGAAAGATGACGGTGTTCTGTTCGTGATGGGTGCAGTCTGTTTAAGCCCTCTCCTATAGCTTCCCTGATCTAGTTAGTATCAGTGTAGTTTGTAATTATCTTGTTGTTGAATAAAGGACGTGTAGAGTCATGATTGTTGTGAACTAAAGGACGTGATTATCTACTGTGATTGTCTTGGTATGATCTATCGGACGTACTTATGTTGTAGTTGAACATATCTCACCTCTAACAGTTGATGCATGAGGCTTGCTGTTTCCTCATTGCATCTGAATTCTTCTTTGTGTCATTGAATTCCACACGGTTCTATGCCAGCAATAATCAAAATGGGCGGTCCGGAGCTGGGAGCCGAGGACTGAGGGCCAAGGTTCTATGCCGCTGCCAAAGACAAGCCTTCCGGAACGCAGCCGCCACCTCAGCTCACCGTTCCCGGAGCATTTGTGTCCCGGTACAACTATCAGAGAAATCAAATGGATTTTCCGTGCAATTACGTTGGCTGGCCAGCGGGTTTCTGCGTGTGGACTTCCCACATGTGTTTGTGGAAATGCCGTGGAAAAAGGAAAGCGCCCTTCGGACAGTGCCGACACTCTTCCAAGCTCGACGCGTTTATTGAATTGTTTTCGTGCAGAAGAAATGATATCAGTAAAGCAGAGTTCTGGCCATGCGTACTCTCAACAGAATTTGGTCTGATTTGCTCGAGTCAACAGAGGAGGCTTGACCATCGCATTACTCATGCCTATTTAGAATCATTGGTATCTCCCAAGCTACGAACATGCTCTTCTTCCTCTTTCTTGGGTGTCTCAGAGTATTAGACCTGCGAGAAAGCCGAGCCTGCAGGCGAACATGGCGCTGTGGGCCGGCGTGGGTCAGGTGGCCAACATCGCGCAGCTCACCGGAGTGGATGCGTACGGGCTCATCTCCATGATCGTGGAGGCCGCCAAGACAGTCAAGAGGAACCAGGAGACATGCCAGCAGCTGGCGCGTCGTGTGAGGATGATCGGGGACCTTCTTTACCAGCTCCAGAGCTCCCAGCTGATGCGGCACGTGGAGACGAGGAACCCGATGGAGCAGCTGGAGGAGACGCTCCGGCATGCGTACGTGCTCATCACGTCCTGTGGAGACAGCAGCTATATGCACAGCTGCTTGACGGGAGGGAAGCAGGCAGACCAGCTTCGCGAGGTGCAGGACGAGATCGTCTTCTGCCTCCAGCTCTTCCCCCTTGTCAGCCTCGTCGACACCTACCGTACCTTGGAGCGGCTTACGAACGGAGACCACCCTTCCTCCTCAGAGGTACAGATCTCATGTTGACAGTAGTTTATTTCTGGAGCATATTTTTATAGTACTGCTCGAGATAAAAACCATGCATGCTCAAAGGATCTTACGTGACTTCTTTAAATTTTCATTTTAAAGGTAGCCACCGATGGATTACATCATTCAGAATGTGACGACGACAGGTATGATAGATTCATGGTATTTCTTTTTCTTGTCAGGTTCATTGATTTCTTTCTTATTCATTTGGGCCTCTGTAAACCTTCATCACGTTTGCTGCCCTTTAGGATTATGACTGCTCTATATTAAATTGATAGAACAAACAAAAATTTATTTACAAAAAAAAAAAAGAAACATAAACACACAGAGAGAACGAAACTAGTTATTTACTGTAACGGACAAAATTGCTGCCTCATCCACCCTATTCTAAATACAATTGGAAATATATTGTTTTTCATGCATCCTACCATTTATATACATTTTTACAGTATCAGGCTCAGAACAAAGGACCACGAGGCAATAAAATTGAATCCTCAGCAAAAATCTGGGAAACAAAGAACAGAAGGTATATCCATGCTTGTCCTTATCAGTTTCTAATTATTCTATACATTGCATCGTAGCCTTAAAGGCTACAATTCTTAAGCGCATGTACGCGATGAAACTTGTTGCATCCTTTGGCGGATGCGAACATGTTTCGTAAATGAGCTTCAACATACTGCACACTTCTGCTTCAACAAATGCCATTTTCCTACTATGAGGATGGTTTAACTAAGTATGCACTACCTTTTATAATGAACGAGAATATAAAAGTCTTCTATGAATCAGGCCAAGTCATGGATGTTGCAGAACTAGCAAAACTCATTGGTGGAAGAAGAGTAACGGAGTTATCAAATTTTAGTTTGTCTCAGATTCTGGCTGCTACAAAAAGATTTTCTGCGAGGAACTTAATCGATAGGGGTGTTTTTGGTGATGTTTACAAGGTAATGTTTTCTCGAGACAAAATCTAGTAGCGAAGATCTTAAACTGTCTGTTTAAGTGTTGAACTTGGATAATAAAATGTTTTAAAAATGTCTATTCCATACTTAACAGGGCTACTCACAGGTAAGACCTTGATCCATATTGAAGAGTTAACCTAAAGTGTTTGCTCTTTTTGGCCCACCATGCACAGACACCAGCAGCACATATTATAAGTTTATATCTGAAACTTTTTCTCATTCTTCCTACATATTTGGATGTGACTTTAACTATTGCATTCAATCATTTTAGGGCAAACTATCTAATGGTCTTGACATTGCTGTCAAAAGACACCGTGAGGAATCTCCATGTCAAGTTCAAGAGGAATTCAGAACTGAGATTGAAATCATTACAAACCTTAGGCACAAAAACATAATTTCTCTACTTGGTTATTGTACAGAAGGAGGAGAAAAAATACTTGTCTATGAATATATGCCAAATAGAAGCTTGGCATCTATAATTTCTGGTAAGTTATCATTACGGTAAATGGCTCTTTCATTTGATTCTATCCTTGTTAAATGAGTGACTAACCGATTTCTTTTGCAAAATCTGCAGATGAAAAGAAAAGGGAGTTGCTCAAATGGTGTAAACGTCTTCAAATAATTAAAGCGGTAGCCGATGGTCTTTCTTATCTGCATGGACATTCTCATGTGTGTATTGTCCACAGAAGCTTTGGATCAAAAGATATATTGTTGGACCATAGCATGAATGCTAAAATTTCTGATTTTGGTCTAGCTATAATGTTGGCTCCAGATACTTATGCCGAGGTGACCGTTGTGGGCAGATAGTAAGAGCTTAACTTATAAAATAATGAAGTTATAGATGCAGCATTATTCTTTATCGATGTAAGTATTTCTATAAGCATTGGCATGATACCATCTTCATGTTTAGTGGCTATGTAGCTCCGGAATATGCTATTACCGGAAGGATCTCAGAGAAGGCAGACGTGTATCATTTTGGTGTTGTACTTCTTGAAATCATTCATGGAATGCGATTTCCGGCTCATGAAATCATTGAAATGCGTGCATATGTTGAACCTTTTTGTGAAACACTTCCTGATCATGTAAGTTTCTTTTTCTTAAATACATGTTATAAATATATTGTCTTAATACTGTCTTCATTTTGTAACATACTAGCTGTTACTGATAAAGGGTGTTCCTCTTTTCATGAGTCTGACTAGAATATGCCTTTGCTCTTTACCTAGACACGAAAATTTGTGGACGTTAACATCTTTGTGAGTTGCATTGAACATTATGGTCCTTTGTTAAGATAACATGATTTCTGTTTTAAACTTGCGTACTTATGCTAGAACAGCTGAAAATTTGTATGCATGTAATATTGTTGCTATATTTAAACTTCTACGCGTAATAACTGGCAGCCCCAGCTGCATGATATCTTTCCTACTTTTTAGTAAGAATTTAGACTCTCAATAAATCTGAGTACTTAGAGATGCAAGTGGGTACCCGCGAGGGGCACATTTAGTTTAGTTTTTACGGGTATTTGCGAGTTACCCGCAAAAATGGGCTCGTGGGCATGCCCACTTACATCCCTATAAGTAATATACTTTGTTTCTAAAGCATTGCTATTGGAGCTTCACATGGAATAGAGTGAAAATTCTTGCAGGCACACGAGCACCGTAAAAATGTGCAGAAGCTTGTTGATCCATTATTAGATGCTAAAGGGCATGAAAGGGCTCAGATTATGGAATGCATTGAAGTGGCGCTGTTGTGCATTCAGGATCTTCCTGAAAATCGGCCTGCCATGTCGGAAGTTGTTACCATGCTTGACAGCATTCAGGCTCGGCGTCTGTGAGCTCCCTGTAATTTCAGAAGGACCATATAGAAGATGTTGTAACAATAAGAAGTGCCGACTAAGGCACAATGGAAACTGATTTTTTTTCCATATATTTGGATAGTAAAAAATGTAATGACAATATAACTGTGATGATAGTCTTGTACACATATCCAGGGATACTCGCAATAAAATGAAATTTTGCATCGGTGTGCAGAGTGAGTTTTTTTCTCCGATTTTTTTTTATGATTTAAGATTCATTTTATGATGGATTCGACAATTTGACACACCTATGTGAATGACACATGGGACTAACGCCTGAGTGTATGACAGTGGACCAGTGTGTCAAATTGTCGAAGTCCAACAAAATGAGTCATAAATTCTCAAATGCTGCGAGATGAATGAGTTGGGGGTCAGGCAAGGCAAATTGGTCAGCGGCGAGCTGATTGACTAAGTCCCTGAGTAACGTCAAGCACGGCAAGCTATGTTCTTTAGAGTTCCTATTTCCCCTGTTTCCATGCTCAGCCCAGGCAGCAGCGGCCGGCAGATGCAGATGCAGATGCTAGACGACGGACAGATATGGCTGCAACGCCTCTACTTGCTGCCGTCCGTGCTTAGTTTGCAGCTAAATCGTCTGACAATTAGCACGATCTGTCTCTCTGTATATTTTCGGTCCTTGTCAGAAACATGGCTGCAGGCCTGTGGATACAATACTCAAGATCAGTATCATCACCATCGTCGTCCTCATAGAAGACACCCGTTCAAGACAGTTCAACTCTTTAGTATGCATGCAGGTGACACTCCACAGTCCACTCGCTTCCACACTACATAGGCAGGTACGCACCAAGGAAAGCGCATGAAATCCTTCGGCAACATGGTGTTCGCGTTCAACGGAGGCGCCGGCGCCGGCGGCGTGGCGTCAGAGGTGCTGACGGCGCGGTTCGCGCGGCAAGTGCTGACCGGGCGGTGGTTCACCCTGTTCGCGTGCCTCCTGATCCTATCGGCGTCGGGCGCGACGTACGCGTTCGGCGTGTACTCGACGGCGCTGAAGTCAACGCTGGGCTACGACCAGCGCGCGATCGCGACGCTGGCCTTCTTCAAGGACCTGGGCAGCAACGTCGGCGTGCCCGCGGGGCTGCTGAACGAGGTGGCGCCGCCGCGGGTCGTCCTCGCCGTCGGCGCGGTCATGAACCTCGCGGGGTACCTCATGGTCTACCTCTCCCTGGCAGGCAGCGTCGCGCGCCCGCCGGTCTGGCTCATGTGCGTGTACGTCTGCGCGGGCGCGCACTCGCAGGCGTTCGCCGGCACCGGCGCGCTCGTCACCTGCGTCCGGAACTTCCCCGAGGGCCGCGGCGCCGTGCTCGGGCTGATCAAGGGGTACGTCGGGCTCAGCAGCGCCGTCCTCGCGCAGCTGTACCTGGCGTTCTACGGCGGCGGCGACGCCAAGTCGCTCGTCCTGCTCATTGCCTGGCTCCCCGCCGCCGTCTCTTTCTTGTTCCTCGGCACGGTGCGCGTCATGCCTCCGTACAGGCCGCAGCAGAGGGAGAACCGCGACGACGGCGTGTTCTTCTGTCTCCTCTACATCTCAATGGCGCTCGCCGCTTACATCCTCGTCATGATCATCGTGCAGAGACAGACCAGCTTCTCGCGCGCCGGTTACGCCGCGTCGGCCATCGGGCTCCTCGTCCTTCTCTTCCTACCGCTTGTTGTCTTCGCCAGACAGGAGTACAGGATCAAAAAGGAGCTCGAGGACTCTCTGCGCGAGGAGCCCACGACGGTCACCGTCGTCGAGAAAACAGCCACCTCGCCAGCAGCAGAGCCAGCGAGTACCAAGGTTTCAAAATCAACGCCACAGGACGCCTCGCCGCCGTCTTCTTCATGCTTCGGCTCCTTCTTAATAAGACACGCTTTTAACCCGCCGGCGCACGGGGAGGACTACTCTATCCTTCAGGCGCTGGTGAGCGTGGACATGCTGGTTCTGTTCCTGGCGATCGCCTGCGGCGCCGGCGGGACGCTGACGGCGATCGACAGCATGGGCCAGATCGGGCAGTCTCTTGGCTACCCTGCGAAGAGCATCGACACCTTTGTCTCCCTCATCAGCGTCTGGAACTACGCCGGCCGCGTCACCGCCGGGTACGCGTCCGAGGCGCTCCTGTCGCGGTACAGGTTCCCGCGGCCGCTCATGCTCACGCTGGTGCTCCTCGTGTCCTGCGCCGGCCACCTCCTCATCGCCTTCGGCGCGCCGCGGGGCACGCTCTACGTGGCCTCCGTGCTCATCGGCTTCTGCTTCGGCGCGCAGTGGCCGCTGCTCTACGCCGTCATCTCCGAGCTGTTCGGGCTCAAGCGGTACCCCACGCTCTACAACCTCGGCGCCGTGGGCAGCCCCGTCGGCGCCTACGTGCTCAACGTGCGCGTCGCCGGGCGGATCTACGACGCCGAGGCGGCGCGGCAGCACGGCGGGGCGCTGGCCGGCGCGGACAAGGCGTGCATCGGCGTGGAGTGCTTCCGGAGGTCGTTCCTTATCGTCACCGCCGCCACGGTGGCCTTCGCGCTCGTGTCGCTGGTGCTCGTGTGGAGGACGAGGGAGTTCTACAGGGGCGACATATACGCCAGGTTCAGAGGCACGACGGCGGCTGACTCGCCGGGGGGAAGAGGCTCGGCCCCGCTGGCAGAGCAGAGACCGAATTCCGTGTCTTGTTTGACTTGTCAAATTTTTCCTCTTTTTCCATTGAACACCTAGGGCGCGTTTGATTCCCTGCACAGACGCCAGCCAGGCTGCACTCGTGCAGGAGCGGTTGATTAGTTGTCCGGGTAGTCACCAGAACCTGGCTGCTCTCGTGCAAAGTCAAGTGACGGGTCTGACTCGCTGGAAACGGGAGGAAAGTTCGTTTCCGGTGAGCAAGGCTCTCGGGATGCAATATTAATATATGATTAACAATTAATTAATAAATATTTAATAATATTAAAATATTTTAATGCAAATTAAGCTTTAAAATAATATGATAAATTCTTTTTTTTAGCTAGATTTTTGGAGCCCGTTAATGATAATATTATAATTAGCGTTTGAACCGGGAAACAAACGGTATATGACATGTGGGTCTGATGTACCCATCCCATGGACATCACATGCCACAGTATAGTTATCAATTTTGTTTCTGAAAGTAATATGAAACTGTAAATAATTAATCATCGTGGCCTTGATATTTTGCCCAAGTAGAACCCCACTGGCCAATTGCCTCGCAAGTGTATGAGCCATTGTTTTCTTACTACTAAGTACGTCGTCAACGTTGACTGTCTGTGTCTTTGAATGGACTGGTCTGTCATGGTGTGACGGCTGCAACTCCTACTCCTGAGCTTCTCAGATACTCCTACAGTAGTACCTCCATTTTCTCCTGTCCTAGCTAGGTGGATGAAAATGGACATCGCAAAGCTTGCAGGTGTCGATGGAGTCAAGCTTGTCACGATGATCGTGCAGGCCGCACGGAGAGTTCGCCATAACAAGAAGACCTGTCAGCAGCTTGTCCACCATGTGCAGATAATTGGAGACCTTCTCAAGAAGCTGCAGAATTCAGAGACGATGCAGCAACCAGAGATAAGGAATGGACTCGATGAGATCAGAGCGATCCTACGTGAAGCGTACATGCTTGTTACGTCCTGCAAGAACAACAGCTACGTATACCACCTTGTCACAAGTGGGAAGCAGGAGGAGCAGTTCCGTGTCCTGCAGAACAGGATCGCTTTGTGCCTCCAAGTTTTTCCCCTCATCAGCCACATCGACGCGACAGATCGCCTGGACCAAATTCTAGGAATCATACAGCCTACACACCCACAGGTAGGGTAATTGGTAAGCTATGAAGGAAATTTTAACAATTCTATGCCCGGTTAGTAAGCGAACTAGAGTTATTTGATTCCCACATGTTGCCTTCTTTTTTCTTTTTCTTTTTTTTTTGAGTGCACATGTTGCCTTCTTTTTGGGGGACTTTTCGTTGTCCTTCCATATTCCTATCAGCAGCGGTCTGTGGTAAGAGTACAAGATTCCTGTATTTTATCGCAGGCTGTGAAAGAGGTGCCAAGACTGATTATAGGTTGTTCAAACCCTAATGGAGTTATCTGCTCACATCGTGATACCAGGTTAGATATATGCAGCGCATTCGTCACTTTGATATAAAATTTATCCAATTATTTGCAGATTTCTTCAAGCACGATAGGCACTTTCTTCTACTTATGACTGGCAGAGCACACAACTATAGTTGTCGTTATTGAACTTTACATTCTTATTGATCAGATTGGATCTGTTGCTCTTCTTAGACTGTCTCACTGATATCAATATTTTCTTCTACACTGCGTTATAATGGATGAGTTTTCAATATGTCAGCAACCATATTTTCTCGCCTAAAATTCTGATTGCAGATCTAGGAAACTCTACTAAATAACCCCATAAATTGGCTTGAGTCTTTTGAGTTCCTATTCTATGTCCTTTTAAACTCAAACACAGTTGAAGTCAGCTGGTCAGAGTTAAACCTCTAGCGCTGTCATGTAGTTCTATGGAGCAGTTGGTACCCAGATTTACTGCATTCGATAAGGCAAGGGATTCCTTAATCGGTAACTTCAATGGCAAGATGTATCTCCTGTGATATGGAGCCTCAAGATTCACCCGTGACCTCATAAGAATTAAAATTTGCCTACAGACGTCTGAGATCTTGTTAACTGGTCTTCTTCATGAGATAAATTTTGATGAAAATTTCCATGTAAGCAGTATTACAATTTCCAACCTTCTTTGCTGATACGGACCTGAGTCTGTGACATGAAAGACAATATTTTCTTCTTTAGGCAGTCATAACTGAATTTTCTGATCACATTTTGCTTATGATTTTTTTATACAAAATATTCTTTTTTCCATTTGCAGTCGCAGGATTGAAGTGTGTAGCGAAGTTAAAAGGCGCCCGCTAAAATTTTGTTGTTCAGGTACGTGCCACTGAGCAGAAGGTTGTCAGGAACCATGTGTACATGAGGAAATTCAGAGTTCTATGGTGCCAAATTATTTATTTTTGAAGTCACAAAGATCCTTTTTATTTCATAACAGAGTCCTTCAAGTTCGATCTATCCCAGTTGATCGATGCTACAAACAACTTCTCCCATGAAAATCAAATTGGCCAAGGTTCCTTTGGCTGTGTTTACAAGGTACTACCTCTGGTTAATCATACATATTATCTAGAATGAAAATAGCATGAGCAGATTTTCATAAGAATTACTTCTATGCGTGAGGAATTGTTTCTATTGCATCTGAGTCCTACGCCATCCTGAAAATTGTCTCTGAACCTGCATCATCATCAGGGACGAAGCTAGCGCAGCATCTTGACGGTGTCAGAATGCTTAGTAGATGAGGTTAATTAGTTTGATAGGCGATGATAAACAGTATTTTCCATTGATTTGGCCAAAAATCGTTGGGGTCAGCTGACCCCCTGATCATCATAGCATCTATATCTATGGTAATATATGAGTAAGTCTCTTCATTGCACCCAGTTATAAGACAGCTTCGCTTCATCACCTTCTTCACAAAATTTTCCTCCCTACCTCTGCACCTTGTGTAGATATGAACACTGCCACCACAAGTCCAACATCTAGGAAGATCCCTCAATTGTGCCACACGGTGATCTCAGGTTGGACAATTGAAGCATAATTGCAGAGATTGGATTTGTTAGGTTGATTTTTGGTGGATATTGGGGAAGATAACTGCGGTGGTGTGGCGAGCTTGTCGCCCATTTCACTGCTCCTAAGTAACCGTTGGGGCTCCATTCGACCGCTGTTCTAGCATGCAGATTTTACAATCCAACTGAACGATCTGGACGTGGACGGTCCCCTGTAGGCTTCCTAAGACTTCGGATTCCGAACTTAGGCTTCCTAGACTTTGGAAATTCCTAAGAAAGAGGGTAAATTCAAAATTGTTACATGACCATGTAAATTACAAAATGATGGAAATTCCATTACAATATAATCGAACTCCTTCAGGTACCAGAAATGGTTTGTTCCCAAATAATGATCATTTGAGTATTATATTTGCATTCAGGGTCTACTGCAAAATGGAGTTGAGGTTGCTGTAAAAAGATGTTTTGAATTACCTTCATCACCTAATCAAATGGATGTCCAAGATTTGGAGTTTCAAAATGAGATTCGCTTTCTTACAAAGCTTCAGCATACCAATATAATCAAACTTGTGGGCTACTGTATGCATGGAGAAGAGAGGATTTTGGTTTATGAATATATGCCAAATGGAAGCTTTGACACCTTCATCTCTGGCATGTGTCCACCTACTGGTTACTCATGTCAGTTCTAGATTGCTTTTTGTGCTTATTTAATAATGACATTGATGTTGCATTGTGTAGGTTCAAAGACAACAGGGCTCTATCTGGACTGGCCTGCACGTTCTCAGATAATTAAAGGGATAGCTGAGGGACTGCTTTACCTTCACAAACACTGTGGTATAAATGTCATACATGGAGATTTAAAGCCCAGCAACATCCTCTTGAACTCGAACATGAATCCCAGAATTTCTGATTTCGGCTTCGCTAGAATGTACAATCCAGGTGTAGATGAAGAGTTTGCCGACCGCATCGTGGGTTCGATGTAAGATGCGACACTGCAGGAGGTTGTCATCCTTCTATTTTCTGTCTGCTTACTTTTCGTTTTCATATTTCAGAGGTTTTATAGCTCCAGAGTGTCGAGAAAGACGTCTATTCTCAGTCAAGTCTGATGTGTATGGGTTTGGAGCACTGCTTCTCGAGGTAATAAGTGGTACTAGATGTTTTTCCCTCGCAAGTGGAGCATCAGGAGATGACCATGGATTTTTAAATAAGAGAGTGAGTTGGACTTCTGGAAATCATCTCCATTTTCTGTGACAAGTCATCAAAAATGGAGCTTTTAGCACCAAAATGATGATCTATGGTTATTTTATTGTGTCCCTCTGTCAGGCATGGCGTTTATGGAGAGCAGGAAGATTGATAGAGCTTGTCGATTCACCCCCAGCTGATGAATCTGAGAGGATAGAGATATCAAGATGCATCCATATAGCTCTGCTCTGCGTGGAAGAGAACCCTATAAACCGGCCAACCATGCAGGAGGTTGTCCTGATGCTCAATTGCTCAAGTCTCGCACTCCCTACGCCTCAGCGTCCAGCTTACCTAAGGGTTGTGCCGGCACATTGATAGAAGAATCTAGAAACTTTGACAACCTATTCGAGTTTATGTTTAGGTAGTTTGAAGATGGATGCATATGAGTCCATTTTAACTGAGCAACTGTGATGACACTATGTAACCCAGAGGGCGTGAGGCAATGTTTGTTCTATTGCATATTGCCTTGAAACATAATTTTTTGTTTGGGTCGTTTTATTTCATGAGGATTTATATGCACTGAGCAAACGACCTGTTTGTACTGCCAGCAGTAATGTATATGGATGGTAGCAAGCAAGATGTTTGGGCGACACCAAAGTTTTTCACTTCCCTGCTTTTCTTTGTTGTTTTTTAATTATCAGAGTATATTAGAGTATGAGTTTCAATGGCCTCTTTTTATGTTCAGCATACATCTTAGGAAACTAGAGAGGCTACTAAAATGAAGGATCGTATAAGTGTAGCCTTACAAAAGTTTTTGGCACTTGTTTGAACTAATGCTCAGTACAAATTCTATATACAGAGGCAAAGACTTTAGAAGTTTGTGTAAAGCCTATATATCCAAGTTTGTTTCAAACATACATCATGCGCCTACGGTTGACTTCCAGCTATGGCACCGGGTCACAAAAAATTTAGACTAGAATTACGTAAATTATTTACAGAATACTGTTAAATCAAACAGAATCCATTCCACTAATGAAGAACAGAGTCCCCTGTAACAGTTAGCTTATAGAAACACCATATGGCACCGAATAATGGGCTTGCGTGCAATAGCCGCTTACTGCTCCCCAACAGGATTCCATCTTCCAAGATGTGAGCCGGCCTTTGAGGTGCACAGCAGCCAAATCGCATCGGGGCAATATCAAGCCCCTTCATGCGGGGTAGAGTTGCAGCGGGAGCAAGCTCGAGTCGCTCCAAGCTTTTGAGGTCAGGCACAGGTTACTGACTTGAAGTAGGTGTGTTGAGATGGTGGAATGAAAGTATAACAGCCAAGTCAAAAAAAAATGATGTGACACACGTTGCAAGCCTGGCTATCTATGCCTTGTCGAATTTCATTAAAGGACAGAATCAGGACGGCAATCTGCATCACCAAGGCAAATAATGCAGATGATTTGGCAGGAGATGACCATCAAGAAACAGGCAAATAGGAGGAGAATGCAGGAGAGTGGAGAGTAGTCTGCTAGCGGCTTCTAAGTGTTTTCCTAAAGGTGCTTGTCCTGGTGTCTTTTGTAACTTAGGGTCTGTTTGCACCATTGTGTATTATTAAAATCTAGATTTTAGAGGTGGATTTTATAATTCAGAATATAAAAAATCTGGTTGGGGTGTTTGGAGGACGGATTATATAGTCTGTTTTTTCAGTCATAACTTGTCTAATGACCCTTTTACCCATTCTTTTTTTTTAAATACCAAAACATTGTTAGTTCCCACCATATTTTTAAATTTGACTTCAAACACCAGAATGCATAACATATGCGTGCTCTTTTTTTTTTATAATTATGTCCTGTACATGTACATTACCGAAATGAAAATGGATTGTCAATGGGGGCACACAAAGATAGTGTATTGATTGTTATGGAAAAAATAACATTGTTACAATCATAATTCAAAAATTACTATTAGTGTAGTAATACATAATTATCATGTCAAGCAAAAAAAAAAAATTATTGACCCCTCAATGCATTATAAATGCTATCACGAAATGCATTCAAAGATGAGCTATGTAATTGGATCTTAAATAGAAAAATAGATAAAGATAACCTATGGCTGACCATTGTCCTCTAAAATGGCATAGGAGATAGACATTACTAATGGCATTGTGAGGTAATTATCTCAAATTTGAGAAGGATATTTTGTATTTTGCTATCCATAATATGATTTTAGCTAGGTTATACCATCTAATGAGATTTTAAAATCTGACTAACTAAATTTTAAAATTTAAAAAAGTTGAAACCATTTGGGTCCATTACGGATTCTAAACTATGGATTATTATAATGCGGGAGTATTCAAACAGTCACTTAAACTTGTTTCTTATCTAGTTAATTGAAAGAGCAGTGCTCCTGCTCATTGTGTAAAAAAAAACGGTTTAATACCTCAGCATAGTGGAATGTGCGTCCTTACGCAATAGATAGTCATCCATGACACGAGGATGGCAATTATCACGACTTAATCTTGCTCACCATGGCAATTTGCTGACCTTCATTAAGCAGGTATTAAGGTAGGCACCGAGCAGAACTCACTGGAATAAATTTCATTGGCAGACAAGCAACCAAAACTTGATATGGTATTTGCAAAGGGCCATTTACTGTTGGGCAGAAAATGGACCCCAGCTTACCCCAACAAGGGGGTAGGTTGCAACAACTGAGCTTGCGAACATGAGAACATGAGAAATAAAAATTAGATGCAGTAGTATTTTATATTTAGCACAGAAAAGAACGATGTGATTCCACTATTAAGACACAAAACCAACATAATCTGATCTTTTCTAGTGCTATGGGTAGACCTAGGGATCTATTAGCATTCCACTAACCATTTCAAATTATAAAACATGTGTCTCACAAGTCATAATTTAAATCTCAGCCTATGAAAAGCGGGACACAAAGTCTCCTCACAATACGGTCAACAATCTCCACCTGAATTAGCTGCAAAAGAACCTTACATTATGATTAAAAGGATAAAAGTCATGTATAAGCATGCCCACGATGAAAATAGAAGTCAAATAAAGAGTATTCCAAAATTACATTAGGGATATCAAAGGAACTAAAATTACATCCAGTTACTTGTCTTCATGCTTGCACAGATACGGATGGGATCCAGGTTACCAGTGTGGAAGGTACATCTGAGCTGTTGTAAGATGAATTTTGGTCCGGGATACACTAAATGAACAAAGTATTTGAATTGAAGACAGCTGATCACAGAGAACATAACTTCAATGATAACTTTTTATGTTAATTTACATAATCTTAAATTATATTTATGACATATACTACAATTTATTATATGTTCTAATATAAATATTATTCTATTACATGACATTTTATTTTGTCTCTAGTCTTGTGAATATATTAAAAAATTAAACCTATATAAAAATAAATAAAATAAAAACATATTTTAGTTTTTTGTACTAATAATTTACAAAGTATATGTTCGATTTTAGTCAGAAAGATTTATATTTTTTTTAAAAAGACTTATTGAAGTATAATCCTAAATATGTTTTATTCTAATATTTTTATAACATGGTAAATTATGTGACAAACAATATACTATTACTAAGTACTTAATAAAAAGTCGGTAGCAATACATCGAATGTCTATATATAGCTATACTTAAAGATAAAAATCTTTTATAAAAATATTATTTTTTATAAATATCTAGAATACTTTAAATGGATGGTCCTTAAATTGTCCTTTGTGTCATTTAACTTCTTGAATTTTTAAAATTCTTCCTTGAGTCATTAAGCTTTTTAAAATGTGTCATTTAGGTCAAAAATTCTGAAAAATACTTCTATATTAATGAGGTATATGCTAATTGAGCATGATTTTCGCTCACACTCTCTCTTCAAATTATTTGTTGCCATCACAATTTATACTAGAAGATTTTATTGCATGATTAGAGATAAAAGATTTGACAAGTTATGCCTACAAGGAAACTCATAAAAAAGTACAAATTCTAAAATTTTGGACCATTATGATACACTTTCACATGTTTAGAGATTCAAACATACATTTTGAGAGTTCAACGACCAAGATCGCACCTCGAAATAAGTTAAGTGATTGATGTTGCACTATTATAAATTATGCTATATAAGGCATATGATTTTTTTTTATTGAAGTTTAGTTACTTTTCATGTTTTTTTATTTAGTCGCTTAGACATTCTCATTTGCTTACCAGCTTATTTTGTTCGGCGCTGCAAGTTGTCATGACTATATCAATTTTTTTCTCGTTTTCCTTTTTTTTCCCTCTCCAATGGTGTTGTTTCAGCTGTAGAAAATGCATGGTGAGCTAGAGAAATGAGTGTGGTGGGATGAGACCAATTAATTTTATAAAATTTTGATTAGAAAATAGAGGGGGTTGAATTTACCCTTGGACATAAGAGCCGCCCCCCCCCCCCCTCAACCTTCAAATCCCACTCAATGTAGGTGAGTTTCAATGGGATAGATTGGAAATAGAGGTGAAATTATGATTTTAACTTTGTGAAAATAATGTTGCTTTACTTCAACCGGAGATATTTTAATCTAATAAAATATACAACACTATCCTAACCAATATAGCCAATTATAGAATTGTTTAGACCTATATATACTGTTAATCTTATCGTACCCCTTTATTTCCCATTTCATATTTCTTTTTCAAACTAACTCCTATTCAAATGCCACTATAAACTGAAGTCCGAGTCTAGTTATATCTCACACTTTAACAATTACATAAATCCAAACAACAGTATTGGTAGCGCATAAGGCGGCGACCACTGCTATATTTCTAAGGTACATAATTGTGAGTGGGATAGAAAATTGAGGAAGGCTGGATATTATTTGCCATGTTTGGTTAATGCAGAATGGATAACTCATTTCTTGGAAAGCAAATCCCAATGTGAAGGTTGTGTTACAGTGGAAATGTAAGTTAGCTCTTTAGCCTCTTACACGGTTACACCCATACATGGACCTCACATTCATTTCCACATCCTAAACAAAAAAAAAAATACCACGAGGCTCAGGCTAGTTCACAATTGGTTGATTTCCTATGCTCACTATTGGCTTTCCAGACTACTTCCTGGAGTCGTAAATCCAAAACATACAGGAATAGGATAATCATAGGAGTACAAAAGGAATTGAAGAACAGAGTAAATTTTCTAGAGAGGTCGTGGATGGGACACAGGAAAACATAGAAACCATTACTAGAAAATGTTTTAAAGTAAACAATAATTCTCATTTAACTAAAGTCTATTTCAGAAAATCAATGATTAACAAACAAGGATAATGCAGCGTGAGGCACATTGACATGTAGGCCAATAAAGCATGTGCCTTAACCCATTATTATTATTATTATTATTTTTGCCTTCCTCAGAGTAGCTTCATTCTTAGCCACTCGGCCTGGTTCTGGTGTGGCGATGATGAAGGCCACATGCTCGAAGATGTGAGCTGCGGCGACCTTTGAGGTCAGGCACAGGTTACTGTGCACAGCAGCCAAATCGCATCGGAGCAAGATCAAGCCACTTCATGCTGGGTGGAGTTGCAGCGGGAGCAAAGCTCAAGTCGCTGCAGCTCAAATGCATGAGGTCACCGGCGTGTAAACTGCTGCTGTGGCGGCGTGGTGCTTCTCATCGAGTCTTTTGACGCCTCTCACGCGATGCCCAGTGTCTTCTGCGGTAGTATTTTCTTCTGTTTGATCTGGATCAAGGAGCTAATGACCTAGAGATGTCTTGGTCCTACGCAAACAGTCGAAAAAAATGAGGTCCGACTGGATGTGTACTGACATCAAAAGGGCCTTTCCTCCATTTTTCCTAGGCATCATGCTGCAAACCAAAGGCCGTTGCTGTGGACATTCCTATAGGATTTCGAATCCTGCACTTGTCCTACATTTCTCGATGAAGCTCTAGCATCCATTTGTGAACTGAAACTCAGCTTCTTCGATGAAGCTCTGCCCTGGAGATTTGTTCGCACTCATTTTCCTCATCAGTCTCCTCAGCTCTCCTGCCTCCTCCCACCGTTGCGTCTCAGCATAAAGATTGGCCAACAATACATAATTCCCTGAGTTCCATGGTTCCAGATCAATAAGCTCCTTCAAAGCCACCTCGGCGATGCGCAGCCCAGCATGGGCACGGCATGCACTTAAAAGCGCTACTCAGATTGCAGCGTTGGGCTTTATTCCATCACAGCCAAGGCTGACCTGGATTCAGGCTAATGATGCTAATTCAAAAATGTTCTTCCTAGCTGCCTATGGTACGAGAAAGAAGAATTACATTAAGAAGCTTCAAACGCAGGAAGGCTAGCTGGTTCTCCACCAGGATAAAGCCAAAGCTCTTCACAATAATTTCAATACTCTTTTTGGGGACCCAGGGGCAAGAGAGTTCACACTGAACTGTGATGCTTTGGGCTTGCAGCGCGATGACCTAAGTCACCTCGACTTCACATTTTCAGAGGATGAAGTTGAGTCAGTGATAAAAAGACCTGCCGAGAGAGAAGGCCCCAGGCACGGATGGATTTATTAGAAAGTTTTTTTAAGTCAGCATGGGTACTTGATCAAGCATTATGTTATGGAGGCAGTTAACTTCTTTTAGTATCAACACCGGCAACATCTAAACCTGCTAAACTCAGGCCACATTGTCCTGAGACTGAAGCACGTGGTGGCCCATTTAGTTGGCGACTAACTACAGACCAATAAGCTTGGCACATAGTGTAGCCAAGCTCATTTCCAAATTGCTGGCAAATCGGCTGGCACCATGCCTAGGAAACCTCATTTCAAGGAATCAGAGCGCCTTCATCAAGAAGCGAAGTATCCATGATAATTTCCTATATACTCAGAACCTAATCAGAGATCTGCACCGGGCAAAACATCCAACCTTATTCCTGAAATTAGATATCGCAAAGGCATTTGACTTAGCGAGATGGGATTTCCTTTTGGAAGTTTTAGAGCACATGGGCTTTGGAAGATGGAGGGAGTGGGTTTCAGCCCTGTTGTAGTCTGCAAATTCAGCAGTTATGCTAAATGGAATAATGGGGCGTAGTTTCAAGCACAGAACTTGGTTGCGCCAGGGAGACCTTTTATCCCCGATGCTATTCATTTTGGCTTTTGACCCACTGCAGCAAATTCTTCAAATGGCCACGGACAGTGCTGCCCTGCAACCTATTCGGCACCACACAGCAAGATTGTGCATCAGCATGTACGCGGACGATGCTGCCATAGTTCTACCACAAGAGATGAAGTGCAAGTATTGAAAGGAAATCCTAGCGGCCTTCGAACCAGCGTCCGCTTTGATCACTAACGTGCAAAAGTGTGGGGTTTACCTTATCCATTGTGATGGAATGAATAAATCTTCAGGAAGTGTGATCCCTTCCCCTGCCCAATCCATTCTTTCCCTTGTCACTACTTAAGCCTCCCGTTGAGCGCAAACGAATTAACCAAGGCACAGGTGATGCCTCTCATAAGAGAGTTGCAAATAGGCTGCCAGTGTGGAAAGGCTCCTGACAAAAGCGGGAAGGCTTTACCCTTGTAAACTCGGTTCCCTCCTCACTTCTCACTTGTCACGACAATATTTCCCTTGAAGAAATGGGTAGTTAAAAAGATTTATAAGGCCAGGAGAACCTTTCTTTGGAGGAGGGGGGAGGGGAGATAACATAAATGTGGGTCGCTGTTTGGTAAACTGGAAGACAGTCACCTTGCCAAAAAAAAATGGAGGCCTAGGTGTACTGAGACTTGATTGCTTTTGTCAAGCCCTTCGGTTGCAATGGTTGTGTTATGAATGCATAGACCCTGCGCAGCCTTGGATAGGGATGACACTCCCATGCAATGCGGAGGAGAAGCAGCTCTTCAGGGCCTCTACAAAAGTCCAGCTTGGAGATGGTAATCGGGAAAAATTCTACCAGTCTACATGGATGGAGGGCAGAAGCACCAATTAATGTAGTTCCCAACCTTTATAAGCTAGCTTGGAGAGAGAAAAAAAAAACAGTGCAGTCAAGGATGAACTGGAAAATAAGAACTGGCTTAGAGGCCTCTGGAGAGCACAAGATGCAGATACAATAGCTGAACTAATCCACCTTTTGAATTATGTCCAGCAAATCCAGTTAACAGCACAACCAGATGATAAGATGGCGATGAACAGAATCTGGGCAGTGTACAACTAAATCTACCTACCAGGTGCAACGCCTTGGATCTTTCAGCTACTTCAATACCACAACACTATGGACAGCAAGGGAAAAAGGAAAGAAAAAAAAAATTCCACACTTGGCTGCTTATAATCCGATATGTCCTCTGTTGATCAGGAGCAGGAATCATTAGACCACATAATTCTACAGTACTGTTACTCTAAACAGGTATGGCATGAGGTGAATGAGATTGAAAATAGAGTCATCTTTATTGCAGATCAAGCGCAAGTAGGCATGTTGTGATGATGGAATGAAATTATAACAACAAAGTCAGAAAATGATGTGAGACACGTTGCAAGCCTGACTATATATGTCTTGTGGAATATTTGAAAGGACAGAATAAGGAGAGATTTTCAACGGCAATCTGCATCAACAAGGCAACTAATGCAGATGATTTGGCAGGAGATGACTCTCAGTAAACAGGCAAATAGAAGGAGAATGCAGGAGAGTAGAGAATAATCTGCTAGCGACTTCTAAGTGTTAGTGGAGAGTAGTCTGCTAGCGGCTTCTAAGTGTTTTTCTAAAGGTGCTTGTCCTGGTGTCTTTTGTAACAGAGTATCTTTATAACTTAAACATGTTTCCTTTTCTTCTTAATTGAAAGAGCAATGCTCCTACAGTCCTACTCATTGTTCAAAAAAGAAAGATTAATACCTCGGTGCAGCGGAATGTGCATCCATATGAAAGCATCATGATGAAGATTATGAACATGCACCCTGTGAGGATCACCATAGAACTAGAAGTCGTGAAACAGATAGTCATCCATGACACGAGGATGACTATCATCGTGGCTTGACTCACACTCACCATGATGATTTGTCGGTCTTCATCCAAGCAGTTGTTAAGGTAGGCACCAAGCAGAACTGTAACTGGAATCATGATGAACGGCAAACAAGCAACAAGGACCTGATATGGTATTGGCAAAGGACCATTTACTGTTGGGCAGCAAACGGATCCCTGCTTACCCCCAGCAAGCAGATAAGTTGCAGCAACAGAACACCCAACCACAAGAGCGTGAGAAGTAAGATCCACTAGTTTTGCAAGCACCTGAAAAAAAAAAAATATATATATATATAAAGAAGTTTAATGAGGGAAAAACTATGTACTTAAAAGAATTAACTGCACTAGTATTTTATATTTAGTATAGGAAAGAATGATGAGATTTCACTATTAAGACATAAAACCAACATAATCTGATATTTGCAAGTGTTATTGGTAGACCTAGGGATCTATCAGAATTCCACTAACCATTTGAAATGATAAAACATGTGGCTCACAGGTCATAATTCAAATCTCAACATTTTTGTGGTTACGTTGTTTTGAAGTGGCAGTCTGCAAAAGGCGGGCAACCAGGGCCTCCTCACAACCTCGTCAGCGACCTCCCCCTGAAGTAACTGCAATAGAACAGTACACTATGATTAAAATGATAAAAACCATGTATAAGCATGCCAACTAAAAAAGTAAAAGCCACATAAAGAGAATTCCAAATCTTAGAGTGCGCAAGTACAAGAAAAACTAGTAAAATTTAGTGGTCTGATGCACTAAAATATGTAACATTGCAATATAAATTAGTACTTCTCAATACCTCAACTACGGATCAGGTACATTTTGTACAGTACAGATGGAGGTGCATAGAAATCCAAGCCACAAACCAGCTAGAAAGAAGTTCAGAGCTCACATTGGTACTTCTGACCCAACATACTACGACAACAATAAAATTTCAGAAGAGACAAAGCCTAATGCTTGTACATCATTGTGATAACAAACATCCTCAAGAAGTACAAACAATGTAATCTCTTCGAAACACCAAATGCGACACCAACGCATTAATGATAAGAATTCAGAGATGCATTCATCTCAAGTCAACTTGTGAATGAAAAAGATAATCCATTTGCTCAATGGGCATGCCGCCAGACATTTCATTTCTCTCTCTTCATGTCTGCTGCTGCAGACAGATGCCGTTTCTTGGCACTTTCCTCTTCGATCCAGTCCCGAGCTCTTCGATTCAGTGCCGCAACTCGCGGATCCGCAGGCTAGGAGGACGCGCTGCTGGCCTGTACAGGTTCTTGCCCACTTTCTCCACGTTTTTTTGGCCTCTTGGTGCCCGCACTTTTGCCTCTCATTATGAGCTCTCTTCCTTTCTTGAGCTTTCCATCCAGATGGACACCAATGATGACCCCAACCATAAGGAGCGAGGCACAGATGGTGTAGGACGAAGAGGACATCTTGGCGGGCGTGGGAGAGCAACTGATGCCAACATCAGGGGTGGAAATGATGATGGGACTGGAGGCCTTGGCAGTGCAGGCGCAGGTGTGATTCTCATTTTTTTACTTAATCATTTCATTTTGTATTGTTACATTTGATGTTAACGCAATGCAGAGTCTGTACCAGATCAAAGCATCAAGTATGTATGGTCACATGGTGAAGCTGTGGGTGCTGGATTCAAGTGTATGGACAAGAGGCCGTTTTGCCTGTTGAGATAAATCTAAGAGCTCTAAGATTAGCTAAACAAAATGATTTGTTTACCGATGAGTATAAGACGTTGATACTTAGACAATATTGATTAAGTTACCGATAAGCGTTTGAGTGCTTTGAAAGAAATAAAGACAAAGCGCGGGTTGCTAGGGCTTACAACAAGAAGGTGAAAGCAAAAACTTTTCAGGTGAGTGAATTGGTGTGGAAAATCATTCTGCTTGTAGGCTCAAGAAGCAACAAGTTCAGAAAATAGTCTCCTAGTTGGGAAGGGCCATACCGAATAGTAAAAATCATTGCCGGAAATACGTATATATTGGAAGACGTTTGCAGAGAACCGCTACCTAGGGCCCTTAACGGTCAGTACTTGAAAAAGTATCACCCATACGTGTGGCAAGAGGCATAAGGGTAAATGGCCGATATTAAAAATATCGTTGCCAAAAGATAGGGATATAACCCATGAGTTAAGAGAACCATCGCCCTCAGTTGATTTTGAGTGTTTGAATGTTTTGTGGTACGCTAGCTTTATCAAAAAACAAAGGGGCATATGTTGACACTCAAAATCGGCGGTGACCGGAGTCTCCAGCCGACCTCTCTCTAGAGTCGACCAAAAATGACCGGAACATCCGACCAAAGGCCAGAGACTCCAACCCACCCCTCTCTGGAGTCGGTCAAAACCGACCGGAGCCTCCGGCCCAAGGCCGGACACTCCGGCCGACCCCTCTCTGGAGTCGGTCAAAAATGACAAGAGCCTCCGGCCCAAGGTCGGACACTCCGACCGACCCCTCACTGGCGTCGGTCGAAAGCCGACCGAAGCCTCCGGCCCAAGGCCGGACACTCCGACCGACCCCTCTCTGGAGTTGGTCAAAATTGTCCGGAGCCTCCGGCCCCTAACCGACCCCTCTCTGGAATCGACCGAAAGCCGACCGGAGCCTCCGGCCCTTGACCGGAATGTCCGGCGCCGAAGTCTCCAGCCACTGCCCGGAGGGTCCGAAAATCCTGTTATTTTGGAAGTTTTTCAGGAAATCAAAGGTAATTTGTTTCCTAAAATGCCAGATCCGTGGCAGCTCGAGGTAAGACCACTCCACCTCTATAAAAAAGACCTAAGGCTGGTTAATGCGCATCCCAATCGAACCTATCATTTGCCCTTACTTTTTGTCCTTCTCCAAACCCTAATCCCCTTACTCGATCCCTTTTTGATGTTCTTCCTTCGTCTCGGCGACGACTAAAGGCGATCTGGCTAACCTGACCGAGCCCGGATCAACCCTACGACGATCCTCCTCCGACGGGGTCTCTCCCGAGGCGGGGTTGTCAAGGTGCTGTCCAAACCCGACGTTGAAGAAGCGCCGACGTTCCCGCATACGGACATGCGAGCGGTGCGTTGGCCCGAACCCGATTTCGGCGTCAACACAAGGTTAGCTCTGAACTACAGATCAACCATACTCCAAACAAAATTAACTATGCTCAATTTAGTTAAAACTACAGAAGCAGAAAATTATGTTCTGTTAATTCAAATTAAAACATCATTTTGGCCTGAATTTCAGTTTGAGCAGCAGAGCAACAAAACCTAGACATATAAATATACACACAGATTAAGTAGCACATGGAAGAGGTACTTGCCTGAACTGGAAGCATTACATATAGTCAAAATATTAATAGAGATATACATACAATGATTCTACCGCCCTTGCCATAACCTGCAATTACAGACAACAAAAGCACCCTCTGAGATAAAATAAGAAATATCCTAAAACACCATGATGACTTATGTACAATGTAAAACTGAGATGCAGTTTTAACAATGTTTGAAGTAACCATATCATAATGCTTCCATTTTAAAGTATATATGCGTTATCCACTATGAATCTGCACACAAAGAATGAATAGTATTAACTAATCCAACCAAAACATCAACCAATTACAAGCATTCCTGTCCACAGTCAACACAATACTCAGACACATCCCGTTTGTGCACAAGGATCACCCAAATAATCCAGACAGTAAATACAGTAGTATAATAGCTCAACATTATTTACCTTGCACATTTCCTCCCAATAAAAAAACTACCATGTAAATTCAATTTGGGTGGCATTATGGGCAACCAATTGGCCAACTTAACATTACAACATAGTTCTTGATCTTATACACAATCATGCATATTTCAAAGTTAGTTGGTATAACTAATCAGAATGAACATTAACCTCAGTAGTAAGCACTACCTGAGTACTGAGTCTATTGCTGAACTTTTCATTCCACAGCAGCAGCACAAGGAGTGTTGTTGGTATGAAACCTTGAAATCCTACAAAACCATTAGGACACATCAGGAACCAAAACAATCTTTTCACTTATTTTTCTTCAGAGTGGTAAGGAACATATACAGAGCAAATTCCTTTTAAGAAGTTAGATGAGCAACACAAGTGAAAAATTAGGTCCAGCAACCAGCAACTTTGAAGAACAGAGAGCCTGTTCTTCATGAACAATCACCAAAACCTAGTTGCATACCTCACTGCACGGTATAGAGGCCTGTACCACATCAGGTAGAACAAAGGGATGCTCAGCATACCATAGATGGTAGCAAGGAAAAAAAGTTTGGAGTCTGCAAGCACAAGAAAAAACTAATTTTAGTGGTCTGATGGACAAAAATATGTAACATTGCAATATAAATTAGTACTTCTCAGTACCTAACTACGGATCAGGTACATTTTGTACAGTACATATGGAGGTGCATAGATATCCAGGCCACAAACCAGCTAGAAAGAAGTTCGGAGCTCACATTCGTACCTCTGACCCAACATACTGACAGCAATAAAATTTCAGAAGAGACAAAGCATGATACCTGTACATCATTGTGATAACAAACATCCTCAGGAAGTATAAACAATGTAATCTCTTCGAAACACCAAATGCAACACCGGCGCATTAATGATAAGAATTCATGGATGCATTCATCTCAATTCAGCTTGTGAATGAAAAAGATAATCCATTTGTTCAGTGGTAATAAAAGAAAATTACATTCCAACTGAATTCATTACTTGAAAAATACGTTTACAAGCAGATGTGTCCAATCAAATGTAACTATGCTAAATTTTACATATTAAATTCTGAAAACACACATAGTTTTAACAGAAGCATCCTAATCTGGTACAGATTCTTGACTGATTAGTAGGCTATATATAATATAGCCATGTATTGATCATTATTGTACAAGCTTTCCTTCATCAAGCAAACAAGTTTAAGGCTTACGTGCAGATCCTAAAATCCATAATCATTATCTCATGAAATCACAATTTGTTAATTCCTCCGTTTCCAAATATATAGAATCAAAGAAAGTGTTATAGATAAAAATTTTCATGCTCCAGACTATGGGTGCGCTCACTTCAGCTTCAAGCGGCTGTGACTGCCGCTGCTTGCTGTAGCAACCTGTTCAGCATCAGTGTATTTCTCTGCAGCCACAGCCGCATTCCGAATGGGCCCTATATAAAATTCAGAGTTCATAAGTTGCTTTATTTTTATGTATTCAGCCAGAAGTTAGGTAGTAGAAAGAGATAGGGCGACTGAGATTACCTCACTACTGTCTCAGGGCAAACATAGATAATCTTGTACATGCCAGACACGGCTTTGCACTCAACTCAACTATCAGGGTGGCCTGAACAAAGAAAGCATGCTAAGGTTCCATGCCTTGCAAGTATGAAACATTGATCGTGCATTAGACATATCACTGGTCAGATCAGCACCACAATTATTGTGATTAGAAGATGGGAGAAAATCTTAATACAGTCGATTAGATCACAGAAATTTTTAGATATCAATGAAGTGGAGGTGTTTGAAACTTCATAATTATTTGCAATGCTGATTGAAGCAGTGTGATCTGAACAACATGTCGAGATAATGAATCAGTGACAAGCATAATGCATCCTGATAGAAATTTTGGCATTACATGTATGAATAACCTATGAACCCTAACATTAGCAAAAGCAAACAAAACGAGCAGCATAATTCTGATAGAATTTTTTATGGCGTCTGAAACTTCATAATTATTCACAATTCTGATTGAAGCAATGTCATCTCAAACATGTCAAGATAATGAATCAGTGACCAGCATAGCACATTCTCGTAGAAATTTTGACATCACATACAAGCAACTCAGGTCCACTGTGGCAAGTAAAATTTATTTTCAAAATGAGCTGTGCTTAAATACTATCAAGAGCACAGATCCTTTAAATTCCAGGCCTCTGAGGCATATCGAACCACTCTTTTATGCATCAGCAGCTCAACATTGTGAGACACATTGCGTGAATAAAAACAATATAACACTCTTAACAGACTAGGTCACGAGAATACTTGCATTCAAGAAATAAAAGTTCTGATCGTCTCTTGGAGTGGAAAGGAGACGAGAAGTGTAGGAAAAGAAGTCTTGCCTAAATCAACAGCGCAAGCAGATCCAACATACTCAATGAGTTGTTTTTTTTTATTTATTTCAAAAAAGATGCAAGAAAATAAAGAATGCAATAGTTAATTACTGGAGGGGAGGTTTAGCAGATAACAAGGAAATACACTGGATGAGCTGAGATAGTTTAATAGATCATAAAACCGGAGGTGGGATGGGGTTCCGAGATCTGCACTTGTTCAACAAAGCAATGCTTGAGAATCAAGGGTGGAGACTCGCGACCAAAAAGTTTCTGTGCAGAAGTGCTGAAAGGTAAGTATTACCATGATGCTTACGTAGATTTCTGGGTCATCGCAATCCCTTGAATGAGGTAATGAAAACAGGCGACACAGGATGGGCCGGGTATACGACAAATAGTTAGTACTAATCTCCACGATGGATTTATCATCCACGCTCAGAAAACTTGAAAAAAAACTTACTAACGGCATGCACCATACAATTAATTTAGCAACAGCACTGGACTTTGGAACACATGATTTTCACAATAGAAATTTCACAGGAAATTTTCCTCCATTCTAAAGGAGGCCTAAAACTAAGTACTCCTTACTAGCATGATCCTTGCGTTACTTCTCCGACGCCAATAATTTGGCATTGATGTCGCCGGCACTTTCCATCGCCCGCTTCGTAGCGAAGTTCTTGATATAGAGTTCCTTAGTCTTGAATATCACCCAGATATTCCCTAGCAACGTGAGGGACAGGATAAAAATACACAACCACAGATCCCAGCCGTTGTCGGACACCTTTACCATATACACCACGATGCCAAAGTTGAAGAGCGCATAAAGCGCGAGGTAAACAATCTGCAGAGCAGAAGCAAGCATAAGATCGAGGGTTACCAGGCCGATGGATTCCGCAATAAGTCTTCACAGATGGGGGGGGGGGGGGGGGGGGGG
>BCLG01000696.1:107425-117728 GCA_001602295.1 Zoysia matrella | reverse complement strand
CGCATAAAGCGCGAGGTAAACAATCTGCAGAGCAGAAGCAAGCATAAGATCGAGGGTTAGCAGGCCGAATTAGGAGGACGAAATCGAGAAGTCGATAGATCTATTAGAGGAGCATGATGAGATATGATTAGAAGCTCACCATCAAGCCGTTAATCAGCTTTGCCCTCTGAGGGTCCACGATCCCCACTTCCTCCTCCTTCTCCTCCTCTTTCAAGGCGGCTGTGCCTTTCTCGAGATCAACCAGAGTCGACGAGTTCTTCACCATCTCGACGGGGTGAGCTGCTCTTGGCGGCGGCGGCGAAGGTGTTGCAGGAGAGATTTCTGGTTTCCTGAGGTAGAGGACGAGAACCCGTCCTTGTTTTATAGTAGATCCCCTGCTATGTCTCATCCGACTCGGACACCAGATTAGGAGACTTCGCTGGTGGGCTGGCCCAGAGCTCGTATTGGGCTCGAACGCCCCATCCGCTTCTGCGGGCGCCCTTCCTTTAGACTCGAAAACTCGGTGCTGACCAGTAAAAAACACCTGACAACCAGACAGGTCAAACAACCACGGGGAATTAAATTGAGCAGCTTTCAAAGATAATCTAAAATTCTGTTGAAACTATTTGATAAATTTAGATAATGGCTGTTTATTGTTTTTTTAAATCAATTATTGTATTAAAATGTATATATTATCTTTATTTAACACAAACCAATACTTCAAAGCTGCGATGAGTGGCAAGTCTATTGCTTTTCATACTGGTCTATATATGCAGTGAGCTTTTTATTGATTTTTGAGAATAAGTGCTGAGCCATTTGGTACGGATTTACATAATCAACTCTATAATCTCTATCAAAAGAGGCCCTTAATAACAGAATTTTCAAGCGGCACATTTTTTTCTTAAAAAAAATCCTCTCTCTATTTTTAAATTGATATCGACATTAAATTGATATCAACATTGACTTATAATATCAATTTTGATCATTTATTTTATTAAAAAAAAATTCAAATATATGTAAAATTTTAAATTGTAATTTAAATAACTCTAATGATAAAACAAATTATAATAAAATATTGATCTGCAACAAAAATGATATTTATGATATCGTAGACACAAAATCATGCCCCTCGTTGAGCACAGCATCATGAACCTGTCTACTGTATCAGCGCATTACAGGAACATCAGAGCAACATCCACCTAGATTTGCTGTGATAAACAGTGGTGTTAATCCAGTCCGGCAAAATTGAAGGTTCTTCATGCTGATTGCACGTGCCCATAAACTTGACCTGCAGTGGCTTAGTGTCATCATTCTCCTCAGCACTGCTGTAAAAAAACCATAAAATCATCAAAAACACATTGGAAAAGTGAAATGAAATTGATCATAGCATAATGGTACCTTGTTGTGGTTGTGCCCATCATTGTCCACAGTGAGGACACCATCGGAACAACCAGATGAGAAAACGGGAGAGTATAAATAAGAAAGATGGCAACACGACCAAAGGAAAAAAAATCTCCACGCGCATTTACCTTTCCAATTAAAACCCTATAATTATGGTGCTGTTATTATTAGGAGAAATAAATGCATGACGTGTGGTACAGTTGGTAATTTTATTTGGTTGAGTCGCACCCTATTTCTGGTTTGATCTGGCTCGATCAAAGTGGCTAGGGAGTGATTTAATATATCACACCTAGGGAGTAAAATAGGATACCTCTCTCTCTCTCTCTCTCTCTCTCTCTCTCTCTCTCTCTATATATATATATATATATATATATATAAGGTGGATCTTTTTCTTTAAATGTTGAACATATTCCAGTGCTGTATAAAGACCAAAGTAAGGCACAGCGAGTAAATCGTTAAACTACTGACCAGATAGAACAAAACGGCCTGGTAAAAAGCGAAATGTCTAAGCACCAGCTAAATCATGTAGAAGCATTAACTAGGTGATGATTTTTTGTGCACAAAGCAACACGATGCAATATCACAGACATAAAAAAAATTGATAATCAGGTGAGGACAATATTCCACAAACCTCTGTTTCAGGGAGAAAGAGAAAAGGCACAAAGCACAGAGTCGTCTTTGTGCCACAGTGACCACATTGTTTTCCCGCATTGCCTTTTTTTTGTATAAACTCGATTGGCAGCAGCACAGTCTGAGTAACTTCATCTCTCTGTCGACTGACAAGATGGGTTGCACTGAGATGCGACATTGCATTGCTTTACATCTGCATGCAGGTCGGGTAGGGTGACGAGAACTTAGGAATGTTGGGGTGCTCAGAGGCCACGCCAGACCCAGACGCAGAGGGCGTCTGTTTCCTGTGTTCTTTGTTGTCCTTCGAAACCACTCCCAGGAGATTAAAGCTACTTTATGAACTGAAATTCAACTTCTTCGATGAAGCTCTGCCCTGGAGATTTGTTCACACTCATTTTCCTCATCAGTCTCCTCAGCTCTCCTGCCTCCTCCCACCGTTGTGTCTCAGCATAAAGATTGGCCAACAATACATAATTCCCTGAGTTCCACGGTTCCAGATCAATAAGCTCCTTCAAAGCCACCTCGGCGATGCGCAGCCCGGCATGGGCACGGCATGCACTTAAAAGCGCTCCCCAGATTGCAGCATTGGGCTTCATCGGCATACCTTGAATCAGTGTGTGCGCCTCCTCCAGAAAGCCGGATCTTCCAAGCAAATCCACCATACAGCCGTAATGCTCAATTGTTGGGTCAATGCCATAGTCAGACTTCATGCTCTGGAAGATCTCCCGGCCGACATCCACTGCCCCGGCATGCGCACAGCACCCAAGCACCCCCATGAATGTCGATGCATTAGGCTTCAGCGCGTGCTCCTTCATCTCCCGGAACATCTGAATCCCCTCAGTTCCACGCCCGTTGAGCGAACATCCGGCGATCATGGTGCTCCAATGCACCACATTCCGACGGTGCATCCTCTCGAACACAGTCTTCGCGGTACAGAGATCACCACACTTGCAGTACATGTCGATGACTGCGTTTGCAACATGCGCCATCCTGTCCATGAGCCCAGTCTTCTGCGCATACTCATGCGCCCACCTCCCAACCCGAATACTCGCCGTCCTCCCACAAGCAGGCAGCACCGCAGCTAAGGTCCCATCATCTGGCGCCACCTCCCCCTCCTCCACCATCCTCTCGAAACACCACACCGCCATGTCGTCCCGCCCGCACCACGCGATCATGGTGTTCCATGAGACCACGCTCCTCCTGGAGCGCTTGTAGCGCTGCATTTCGTCGAACAGGTACCGCGCAAAGCGTAGATCTTTGGCCTTGAGGTACGCCGCCATGAGCGTGTTGTAGGCGACGGTGCACCTACTCAGCTGCGGAATTTCGTCGAACAAGATGCGGACGTACGGTAACGGGTAGGGTTTGAGGAGCGCGAGAGCGATGGGATGGTGGGTGAGGAAACCGAGGCGGAGGAGGAGGCCGTGGAGAGCGGAGAGGAACGGCAAGGAGATCGCGCAGCCGAGGAGTGGGAGGAACGTCAGTCGGTTGGGCGCGTGGTGGAGGCGGAGGGAGGAGAGGACCCGGAACGCGAGCCGCGGGGAGGAGCCAGACAGGGCCTTGACGGCGGCGTTGAGGAGCGGGAGCGGGGGCGGCGGGTCCGGGGGGAGGAGCCGGAGTAGAGGAAGCGCGGGCAGAGGCGGGGTGGAGAGGAGGAGCAGCGCGGTGAGCGAGTGGTGGTGCGGCGACGGCGAGCAGCAAGGGAGCGCGCGGCGCACGGCAAAGGCGAGGAGCTCGAGCGGGCGGCGGCGCGCGGCGGCGGAGTGGTGGAGGAGGTGCAGCAGCCGGCGCTCCGCGGTCCGCGGGTGCCACCCGTCGGGCGTGGTGATTGGAGAGTCGAAGGGCGGCGGCGCTGCCTTCCGGGTCCACAAGGGCGGCAGCATCGGGAACTCCATTCTCGTTTTCTCCGGCCCATTAATCGATTCCGGTGCTCTTCTAATTTGGGGGTAGATTTCCGTCCATCTCGGCCTTTGCAGAGACAGCAATCGTGAACACAACACCCTTCTGGAATGTCACCGCTGTTTCTATCCTCCGAGCTGATCCACGTGGAGAGCGACCGAGTGAGTCAGCTCGCCGATCATCAGGCTGTGCTCGCCGACGGGGATCCTCCGGACGCCGTCCGTGTCGGCGACGCTGAGCCCGACGCAGCGCTTGCTCCACGCGCACGGTCTCGTGGGCGCGTCCCGTTGAGGAGGGAGCCGGCGGCGTGGTGGCCGGAGAGCTGCACCGTGAGCTGCGCCGGCGCGGGCGCGAGGGAGTGTGTGAACTGGGTGAAGAACAGCTCGCTCCTCACGTCGACTAGGTAATTAAGGTTCACTGAACACAGCCGTGTCGAAAATCGCTACTGTACTAACTTTTGGGCCTCGTTGTGTTACCGGGCCAAGCCAAGGTTCACTCTTTCCTACACTCAAAAAAAAAAAGGTTCACTGTTTCCTTGCACACGAAGCCCGCTACAACGGCCCAAAAAGCCTTACTACTACAGTAGAACGCTGCCAGAAATCATGCCACGAGTCTGAAAGACCAGAGAGCTCCACGATCACCTGGAACGATCCTTCTCCATCCACACTCTTTTATACAGGCAGGTTCTTCCACCAGGCTCCATCAAAGACTGCAGAGGTAAGTGGATAATTAGCTCCCCGTAAAACCAAGAACTGAAACAGTGAGCGAGCGAGCACCAGCAGAGGAAGACAGCAGCCATGAGCACCATGAAGTTTTGCCGTGAATGGTGAGCTGATGACTGACCGATTCATATGCTTATCCAGCCCTTCCCTGCTCACTTCTTCATGAGGAAAACACCTTTTTTTTTCACCTTGTGCCATGCCATGCATGCGGTGATCTGCAGCAACAACATACTGTATCCGAAGGAAGACAGGGAGAACCGGGTTCTTCTCTTTGCCTGCAGGAACTGCGACCATCAGGTGCTTAATTCTATTCTCCCAACTGGCATGGCGTTTCCCCATCTTATTACTGCTGGCTGGTACACACACATCAGGTGGCTCCAGCTGTTCTGAACACTGCTGGAACGCTCTGTCTGCAGGAGGTATCGGATAGCAACTTGGTGTACCGGAACGTGGTGGACCACGCCGCCGGCGAGTTCACGCAGGAGCTCTACGAGGACGTCGCCTCCGACCCGACGCTGCCCCGCACCAAGTCCGTCCGCTGCGCCGCCTGCGGCCACGGGGAGACCGTCTTCTTCCAGGTCGGTCGCTGGTCAGGGTCCTCCTTCAGACTTCTTCTTCAGCTGTTTCAGACGCTGATAGCTGACTGACACCTCTTGATTCCGTCCGTCGCCATGGATGGTTGATTTGCTTGCTGGGAATAATGACGCAGGCTCCGATGCGGGGCGAGGAAGGCATGTCTCTCTTCTTCGTCTGCTGCAACCCCAGCTGCGGGCACCGATGGCGAGACTGATGAATCTCTCATGTTCGATCAGTCAGGGTAGAGTTTCTGAGAGAGCAATGCTTTTCTAAATATCAGTGAGAAGCTTATAGCTGCATCCAAAGAGGGCATTTGGTCTAGTGGTATGATTCTCGCTTAGGGTGCGAGAGGTCCCGAGTTCAATTCTCGGAATGCCCCTACTGTCTTTTAGCTTTTTTTTTTAATGTCATGTGCACCTCAAACATGGATGGATCTGTAAATTTCCAGACCAACATGGATGGATGCAGTCAAACTTTAGTTGTTCAACTTTGCTGGTTGCCAAATGCGGATGATGCCCACTCCCGTGTTGATGACTTCAATTTAGAGATGCTAGTACAAATAATTCAAGTTGGTTGAAAAGATAGGTAGGAGTCCCTCTCACGCAGGCCAAGTTGCGCTGGTTATTCAACATACTTTCTTTATTCTTGCAACTACGTCTATTCATAATTCATAAATATAAGTATTTATAGATTTAATCAGTGTTAAAATTTTTAATTTTTGATTATTAATAAATAAAAAATTAATAATATTTTATTATATATAAATCATATTAATAATTTTTTTATAAAATAAACTTTTATAATAAATAACTTTTTATATAAAAATTATTTAAATTTTTAAATACTATTTATCAAAATTGATAAATTTTAACTTTAATCAATAATAAAAATACTTATATTTGTGGACAACGCCCAGAAGCCACAGCGGCAATGTCCCTTCTTATTCCCACCTAAACGTGAGCTAACTGTCTATTGCTGACGCGTGGGTCTATGCCTGTGCGCGGTCCACACGTCAGCCACTGCCCGATAGAGGATCTCTTTCTGCTTTTTATCACATGTGCATTTGCTTGTTTTTCTTTTGCGTTCCTCTGTGAGGTGATCATCCGATGAAGAAAAAAAGACGGACATATCCATCCGCTCCCCTTCCTGGCCCTTGACAAATTGTCCATGTATCTCTGTTTTCACCCCCATGCTGCAGTCACAACTCTTTTATATATACTCTCTTCATTATTAAATTATTGTCGTCGTGACTTTTAAAATTAACTTTGACTATTCGTCTTATTCAAAAAAAGTTTAATGAATATCATATATTTTATTATAATTTATTTTATCATTAAAGTTATTTCATTCATAACTTTTAATTTTTTAGATATAAATTAATTTTTTGAATAAAATAAATAGTTAAAATTGATGTTAAAAGTTAACGACGAGAACGGAGGGAGCAATGTGCAAATCGTTTTCCCCTGAAAAAAATCCATTATAAATCAAAACTACTACTCCCTCTATTTGTTGATTATGTTAATGTTTTGTATACTTAAGAAACGAAACAATGCTTACACACTACTTTGTCAAGTAAAATTAGTACAACATAACCCTTTTTTTTTGCATTTTACTGCCAAAAAATTACTAATAAGGCCTCCTTAGTAGGAATCATATATAATTATATAGAAAACATGTTAATTTTATAGAAAAAACATAGGATTTCAGAAAAAAATTATACCACGTTTCAAACAATGATGGAAGGCAAACAAGCAAACAATGAGCACAGAAATTTTGTTGAAGATTCAGCCGAGCGCAGTTCAGCCGACATGCATATTATTAAAAAAAAATAATGCGGGACATGCAGGGCCACACGATCAGGGAGACCATTAGTTTAGCCGGACTTGGACATTAAAAAAGCGGCAAAAGTTCTTCCCCAAGGCCAAGTTGATGGAGGAGACGGAGACAGAGCAAGCCGATGCAGAGATCATCCCCAGCAGCGGCGGCGGCAGCGTCGTCATCATCCAACACACAATTAGAAAAGTGCTCCAAATAACTTGTGGCTGTGGGAATAAACGAAGAAGAAACGATACCCAAAAAGGCAAGCGACCTCCGTAGCCAAAGCAAAAGCTTCTACTAACAGAGATCGGATTAGCTCTCAAATCCTTCTCTCAAGCAAACCTCACCCGAAGCGGAATGCAGCCAAAATTTTCCTCCAAATCGCCGCTGGAACCGGCAAGAAGGCGCTCCTGATTCCTGAATCACAAGATTTTCGAGGCCCCTGGATTGCAGTTGCACAGACCTCGGAGATACTCCAGTCAAAGGCGCCATCTTTGGTCACCTTGGCGGAGGCAGGCGGCCTGCTGATGCTGCAGCCGCGTGCCAGTTGATTTAGCTGGCGGTCACCTCGTCGCAGGCGGTGATGGCAGCGGAGGAGCTCCTCAGGAAGATCCGGGAGCTGGAGGAGGGTCAGGCCGAGCTCAAGCGGGAGATATCCAAGCTCGTGCCGGAGCACGTGCGCCCGCAGTCCCCCTCCTCCTCGTCCTCCTCGCGCCGCCCGCCGCCGCCGCAGCAGCCTTTGCGGGCGAGGCGCGCCCTTGCCGCTCTCCCGCAGTCTTCGTCGTCAAGGCTTATACGCGTGGGCCGCATCGGGCTGACGGACAGACAGCACATCAGGGCCCTGCACGCGCTGGGACAGGCCGTCCACATCATTGAGCCCGGGGGGAAGCTCCTGTACTGGTGAGCTAAGTAGTCTTGCTTTTTTTTTTTTTTTTTGGTTTGGTTCGATGTTCCTGCGCACCGGGTGTTTAATGGCATACGAGACAACCAGTTTCAGTAATCTCAGACTACAGGAGCATTTGGTTCGATGTTCCTGCGCACCGGGTGTTTAATGGCATACGAGACAACCAGTTTCAGTAATCTCAGACTACAGGAGCATCCCCAACACCCAAACCTGTGTTGGATGATGGATGCCAATCTTGCTTATGACATTTACATACAGTGGTGATCATAGTGCAGTAGGAGTACATTGTTATATTGACTTGCAACTCTGGAACAGAATCTTAGAGACTAATGTATTCTGACTCGTAAACCACATGATGCATATTTTACATTTGAAAGTCACTCATCAGATCGCATGCAAAGCTGCACAGATTTTCTGGCAAATGGCTAGAACTTATGATCTAGGAACTAATGAAGGAGGATGTAGCAAAACTGTTGGTCCCTCTTGTCTTGCTACATCAAAATCTAAGCACACGGTGCAATACAATTCATGTAATTACTGTAGATTCAGTGCATTCATACTGTTGCTCACTTGACTTAGGAAACATTGTAAATATTAATTTAGACTCTGATTTTACATAAACTCATCACAACACTCACCAATGCCGGCAATATTTGTTGCAATACAGGAACCGGTATGCTGAGCAAATGTATGGGTATTCTGCAGCAGAAGCTGTTGGTCAGGATGCTGTTGAATTATTGGTTCATCCTGATGACGCCGCTGCAGCAAACAGCATCATTGGAAATATATTTATGGGCAAGTGCTGGAGAGGGAAGTTTCCAGTTATAAACAAGTCGGGAGAGCGTTTTTTTATTGTTGCCAATAACACACCTTTGTATGATGATGACGGTAGCTTAGTGGGCCTGATCTGTCTCTCTATTGATACGAGGACATTAGAAGATATAATGGGCCCTTCTACCTCAGGGAAGCGTTATACAAATTCTGCAAAGCCCCGTTTTCATGTTACCAGTCGGCCTAAAAGCGCTTCTCTGAGCAAAAGTTCTTTTGACTCCCAGCAATCTCCGCAACCTTCTATCACCTCCAAGATAACAACTTTGGTATGTTATATTTCTGAACAAACAGAAGAAATGACTATACGCTCAGTTGTAGCGGAAAGTTTCTCTTCCTGCATTTCTTTTTAATTTGTACCCCATTGTACTCTTTTCTTGAGTTTTAGAATAACAATACAGGCTACAAAGGTTACATGTCGAGTTCGCTGTCGGATCAGGACAAGTCAGAACTGCGATGCCTGTAGGAATCAGTATGATGAACATGATGCTAAGGAAGAACTGGGATCCTGTGGAACAAGCACACCAAGTGGGAATGTACTGCACGATGCCTTTGTTACAGGGGAGAATTCCTCGGGGACTTCTAGCAAAACAAGTACTGATGAGTCAAGCGAAGTAAAAGATGGACTTCACAAGATTCTTAGCTCAAAGGCAGAGGCATTTTTGGCCAAGAAGGGGATATCATGGCCTTGGAGAGGACTTGAACATGATGACGCTTTCAAGAGTCACACCGTCTCACCGTCATTTAATGATACACAAGATAATGATCACATAAATCATATGGCACCGGAGCCAATTATAATCCCAGACTGCCAAGATACTGAATATGTTCAAGAAAGCAAGTATGAGGTCACAGGTTCCTGGTGGTCATTCAACAATAACAGCACTAGTAGTATGAGTAGCACGTTAAGTACGAATAGCAGTGCTATTGAGAGACTAGATTATGAAGCAGATTGCCTCGATTACGAGATTCTTTGGGAAGACCTTGTAATTGGAGAACAAGTAGGCCAAGGTATTTTCTTCTCACAATTTGAAATGCTCATTTGATCTGTAAATGTTGAAACAGACACTCCTCTAGTTGACATATGCTTCAGAAGATTCATATGGCTTGTTAGTTTTAAAAACTATACTAAGAAGTTGGTGCTTTTTTCCCCTTTTTCTCTTCTCTTTTCCCCTCCTTTTTCCTTTCTTTTTCGCTTTGTCTAATTTTGGTTCTTGTGGGTTTCATCGCTAGCCTACCTCAACTTGCTTGGGACTAAAAGGCTTTGTTGTTGTTGTGGTAAGAAGTTTGTAAACGGCTTTGTTGTTGTTGTTGTAAGAAGTTTGTACTTTGTTTGCAATTGATCTTCTTTCAACATGCTTCTTTATTATAATATGATTCATGTGTTTATATTTGGGTCCTTATCTCTCTTAAATACAAAGATACTGCTCTTATGCATGTTTGAGGAAAAAAAGTCATACTGACATGAGTTCATACCATTATATCATGATAATGCTACACATCAAAGTCATGCATATATTATGACAGTGATGGCATTTTGCCTCTGTCT